>PJEM01000331.1:266981-558723 GCA_004023845.1 Helogale parvula | reverse complement strand
TGTGTGTCTGTGTCTGTGTGTGGGTAGGGGTGTGTGTGTCTGTGTGTGTATGTAGCTGTGTGTGTGTCTGTGTGGGTAAGGGTGTGTGTGTGTCTGTGTGTGTATGTAGCTGTGTCTGTGTCTGTGTCTGTGTCTGTGTGTGGGTAGGGATGTGTGTGCCTGTGTGTGTCTGTGTGTGTATGTAGCTGTGTGTGTGTCTGTGTCTGTGTCTGTGTGTGGGTAGGGATGTGTGTGCCTGTGTGTGTCTGTGTGTGTATGTAGCTGTATGTGTGTGTGTGTGTGTGTGTGTGTGTGTGCACCTGTGCGTGTGAGTGAAGGGGACCGGGAACACAAAGCAGGGGGAGGTCTGGTGCAACAAGAATGACCCTGCGGCTCAGCCTCCGTCATCATATGTGACATTTGTCATTCGAAGGGCACTTCAGACTCCTTCAGCACCGTGTGTGAGGCGGGGGGTCGGGAGGACCTAAAATTCTGCCGCCCTGGCCCTGTGGGAGGATGGAGCCCCTTGGTAGCCCAGCCCCCCCAGCCCCGTGAAGACAGGAGCTCCTCAGTGGGCCCCACTCGACCGGCCCTCTACAGCGGTGCTGCCCAGAAACCGCTGCTCCCCCTCCGCTCTCCGACTCCACCCCTACCCTCCTGCCCAGCACACATCTCTCACTCCATTCTCTCTATAGAAGCTGCTTCTGTTCCCTGCTGCCTCTCCCACCAGGTCCAAGGTGCGCAGTGGCCACTGCCTGGCTGCCGTCCCAGGTCCTGGAGATGGGACTCCCCCTTGCCACTTGGGAGCCAGGGGGACAGGCCTGTGCTGCCGATGGCTAGTTGTGGCCTCACGGACCACTCTGTGGGTGTTCACCGTTCCCTGGAGAAGAGGAGTGACATCAATATCAGCTCGGTCTGTTCGGCTCTCCAGGGTCGTGCGGATCGTCCATATTTCTCTGTCTAGCAGTGTATCATTTCACAGTGTAGATTTAAGACAGCAAGTTCTGGAAACAGCTTGGAGTTCCATCTGGCTAATGGAGAACTCGCTCTCTGGGTACATATTGGCGCCTAACCCCAGTCTTCTTGAGGGGTGACAGCTGGGCCATGATGCTGTGCTCAGTCTGCTCAGAGCTGTGCGATCTGACTCATCCCCTCCCGACCTGAGAAAGCTGTTTCCCATCGAGAGGGACTGAAGTGTCCCATTGTGAAGGCAGCTATGCCCCCACCAACAATGAGAGGTCGCCAACTGGGGGCTATTTAAACTGGAAGTCAGAGGTCCACTGGACCCTTCCCATCAAAGATTAAATCCCCTGTTTCAGGAAAAGAGAAAGTGGAAACTCCTATTACCAGGAAACTATAGGAGGAACCATAAACCAATGACATTGGTGATCCTTTCCAATTAGGCTCCTGTAACTTGTAGGGGAAATCACTTAGCTGATGGCTTAAATAGTTTTATTTCCTCTCAATTATATGCAGGACCAATCGGTCATGCTGACTCAACTAAGTCTGATGACTTCGCCTGGGTCAGCTCATCATTTTTCTGGATTCAGAACTTACAGTTTCCTAATGCCTATAAAATATCTGATACAATTTTCTTTCTTTAGTCTTGGAGCCACAGACCTCATTTCCTTCCACCAGAAGCCTTCCTGGGTCCCATTTCCAACACTGTTCAACACCAGCCATCATAACAGGTTCTTTCCTAAGTAATTAAAAAAAAGTCTCCTCCAGCCTCTCCAAATCTGAGGTCTTATTTCTCAATTCAGTGACGGGCTAGTCAGTGAATTGATAATCATCATGAATGGAACACAGCTCCACATTCAAATCTTTGTGCTTTTCCTTACTGGCTGAAGAATGGTAGAATATGTATTACAACCTCTCTGCCTCTCAGTTTTATTTCTTGTAAAGGTAGGATGTTCATCTCATAAGATGATCTGAATTTTTAAATTCTACAATTAACCAACGGTGCACAAGTTATCCCTTATACTTGGTACATGGTAGTACAGCAAATGGTCACGCGATTTCTTTCTTCCTCCGGGAATTGGTGGGATGGACTACCGTCCATGGGAGCCTTTGTCATTTGTGTTTAATTTTTATTTATTTATTTGGAGAGAGAGTCAGTGAGAGAGAGAGTGCGTGCAGGGAAGGGGCATAGAGAGAAGGAGTGAGGGAGAAAATCCCTAGACTGTCAGTGTGAAGCCTGACCTGGGTCTTGAACTCACAAACCATGAGATCATGACCTGAGCTGAAACCAAGAGTTGGATGTTAACCTCCTGAACCACCCAGGCGCCCCGACCTTTGTTCATTCCTTAAAGAGGGAGAGCGTGACTCTGTGTCCAGAAATCAGACATCCCTCCATGTGTGTTGTATTTTCACCAGCTGGATCATGGAAATTCACCTGATGGGCCATCTCTGTAGAACATTTTCTCATTCCTTCTCATTTCTGTTCGTACCAAGCATATTTATTTAATAAATACAAATTGACTTCCCATATTCAGGGCTTGGAGTAGTGGTCTGCGAGGCTGTGAATTAAATAATTTGTCTGACTAACAGAAAAGGGCACGGGGCTCTCGATTTGTGATAAATATGTAAATGAATCAATTTCCAGCAGCTAATAGTGTGCTCCCCGCACAGCAGGCCGTCGGTAAGTGCTCCTGACTTATTGGCAGGCAGAGATCACAAAGCTCTTGGATTTCAAGTCATGCGGCACAGGGAAACAATCCTTGTGTTCTGTTAGTCTCCTGTTCTATTTTTTTAAATGTTTATTTATTTTTGAGAGAGAGAGATGGACAGAACATAAGTAGGGGAAGGGGAGAGAGAGGGAGGGAAATACAGAATCTGAACCCGGCTCCAGGCTCTGAACTGTCAGCACAGAGCGCAACACGGGGCTTGAACCCACCAGTAGTGAGCTAATGACCTGAGCTGAAGACAAACGCTTAACCAACTAAGCCACCAAAGCACCCCTGTTTTTTTTAATTTGAATTTTTAAAGTTTATTTTTATTTATTTTATTAGAGATATAGAGAGAAATCAAGGAGGAGCAGAGAGAGGGAGAGAGAAAGAGAGAATCCCAAGTGGGCTCCACACTGTCAGCCCAGAGTCCTATATGGGGCTCGAACCAATGGACTTCGAAATCATGACCTGAGCTGAAGTCAAGAGTCAGACGCTTAGCTGACTGAGCCTCCCAGGGTCTTTATCTCTTGGTTTTTGATGATCATACGCAACCAGCGATGCGTAGCTTTCAGTAGGAAGAAATGCCACACCCTACCCAATCTTCAAAGCCCAGCACTGCTGAGTTGGCTGGTCTTGAAGATATGGAAACCAAAGTCTCAAAAACGATTTCTTTTTAATTAAAGCTCATATTCTCTCCTCTGTCCTCCCTTTCTGCCCTTTTTACACCAACGGTATCTTCTCTAAGCCATAATCATCCATCCACTTGAGAATGGAGACTGGTCTGGACCTTTCAAATTCTTTTGGGTTATATGATTCCATTATGTGCACACTTGCCTTAACCATCCATTTATTCAGCATATGTTGAGCACTTACTGTGAGCAGTCCTGGTGCCAGACGCATGGGACAGAGAAATGAACCGGATATCAGATGCCAGCAATTGGGGAAGCCACATATCAAAGCAATCGTGCAACAAATGTCAGGTGCAGGGGCTTGGGCAGGGCTCAGCTGGGCTCCCATGAGGACTGACCTCATGATAAAATTTTCTGAGTTTCTCCTTAAGAGATTTCTAAGAAGTATGAATCATTGTCAACCTTTTCAGCAGTACAGAGATACTTTGGGAATCCCTACACAACAGTGGTTGTATTATTTTTCTCTTCTTCAGCAATTTTGTTCTAGATATAATTTACCTACAGCAATATACATGGATTCCTATATGCATAATGTGATGAGTTTTGACAAAGGAAACACCTTGTCTTTTATGGTTAGTGTGTTTGTTTCCTGCCTATAAAATCTTTGCCTGCCTTTTTCTTGTCTCATTTTCTTTTCTTTTCTTTCTCATCATGATAAGTGTACTCTTTAATTCCCCTCACCTATTTCCCCCATCCCCCCACCCAAATCCCTCCTGGTGACCACCAGTGTGCTCTCTTTAGTGAAGAGTCTGTTTCGTAGGTTGTTTCTCTCTTTCTTTTTCCCTTGGTTCATTTGTTTTGTTTTTTAAATGCCACCTATGCATGAAACCATATGGTATTTGTATTTCTGATGGACTTATTTTGCTTAACATTATACTCTCTAGCTCCATCCATGCTCTTGCAAAAAGAGTTCACTCCTTTTTATGGGTAATATTCCATTATATATAGCACATCTTCTTTATTCATTCCTCAATCAATGGACATTTGGGCTGCTTCCATATCTTGGCTATTGTAAATAATGCTGCTATAAACATAAGGGTGCATGTATCCCTTTGAAATAGTGCTTTTGTATTTTTTGGGTAAATAACCAGCAGTATGATTCCTAGATCAAGGGTAGTTCTATTTTTAAATGTTTTGAGGAACCTCCATACTGTTGTCCACAGTGGCTGCACCAATTTGCATTGTCACCAATAGTGCACGAGGGCTCCCCTTTCTCCACATCCTCACCAACTCATGTTGTTTCTTGTGTCTTTAATTTTAGCCATTTTGACAGGAGTGAGGAGATATCTTATTGTAGCTTTGATTTATATTTCCCTGATGATGTGTGACGTTGATCATCTCTTGATGTGTCTATTGGCTATCTTTTTTTGGGGGGGAAATATTTATTCATGTCTTCTGCCCATTTTTAAAATTAATTATTTGTTTCTTTGGCTATTGAGTTGTATCAATTCTTTATATGTTTTGGATGCTAACCCTTTATCGGATATGTCATTTGCAAATATCTTCTCCTATTCAGTAGGTTGCCATTTAGTTTTGTTGATTGTTTACTTTGCTGTGCAGAAATTTTTATTCTGATGAAGTCCCACTAGTTCATTTTGAGTTTGCTTTTGTTTACCTTTCCTCAGGAGACAAATTTAGACAGATGCTTCTTGGCTGATGATAGAGAGATTGCTGCCTGTGCTCTCTTCCGGGATTTTTATAAAATCTTTGCCTACCCTAAAACGGTGAGGTCTTTCTTCTCTTGTAATGTTTATTGATTTATTTTGAGGGGAGGTCAGAGAGAGAGAGAGAATCCTAACCAGGCTCCACGCTGTCAGCACAGAGCCCGACATGGGGCTGAATCTCATGACCTTGAGATCATGACCTGAGCCCAAATCACCAGGTGCCCTGTGAAGATTTTTTCTGATGTTTTCTTCTAAAAGATTTTAATTGAAAATTTTGCATTTAGATCCATGAAACATTTGGAGTTGAACATAAGAGATAAGAAACATGCAAATATAAGAATAAGGAATAGCAGTTCAAAACAATAAGTTCGTATTGTTATGAGAAATTGCTCTCCCCAGAACACTGGGACATCCGTCATTACAGTTTCATTCCTTTGGCTAAAACAGAGCTGTCTTAGGATGGATACCAAGCTCAATGTTTCTGGACACTGCCACTTTAATATAAATTAGTTTACCTGTTCCTTGCCAGAATTTCCAACCTAAGAACCTCTTATTTAGGTGTAGCATCCTGAATAAACACAAAATGCTACTCTTCTGTGTGCAGAGACTTCGCGAAGAAGAATCTGTAGGTGGATGCCCGGAGGAAGCAGGGAGGGAAAGGAGCTTTGTAACCAACCTCTGACCCCCTCATCCTGAATTTTACTCATTCCCAAATGTGTCCATATTAAGTCCTCCTGCTACTCTCAGGGATGACCTCAGTGTGGTCCTCATTCAGGCTTTGCGATTGGACCTGCTGGACTTCCCGCTGTGAGAGGCTTCACGCTTCCATGGAGCAGACAAGCGGAAATGGATGAAACCCGTTGGAACAGTGCAGGCACTGGGCTCAGGTGCTGTCATCATAAGCTGACAACACATTGTAGCATCTAGAGAGTCAGCTCCAGCCCTGGCCCAGGAGCGAGGTGGAGGCGGGTTCGGAAGGCGGCAGAGTGACGTGAGGCTGATACCCGAGAGAGTTCACCTGACGATCACGACGTAACCCTAGAGGAAGTTGGGTGCTGGCCATTTTGTGTACACTGCTCCGTCCCAAACGCTTACCACTCGGGGCGCAAAATGGGGGTCCAATAAGCATTGTTTGAGTGCCCTCGTGAGTTATGGAGACTCAAGTGATGCTCGGCTGAACACCTAACTGGACACAATGGTGGACACTGGAACCATAGCCCTGGTGGTACAGCCTTCAACAAGGAACCAGAGGTTGAACTAGCAGGTGAAATGACAGTGACTCACAGTAAGCACAGTTTCTGCCTGCTGCCATTTTCCAAAAGAATACTGATTAAGAGATAAAAGCAAGACAAGAGTCCATTATTAAAGAGACTCTGAGAAGTTTGGATTTTTAATACATTGGTATTAGAGAATGACCAAAGCATCTTACAATCTAAGGGACACCATAAAAAAATAGACTGTGTTTCAAAAGACAAAGGCCACGCCCACATAATTAATGCCCCAGAAACAGAAGTCTATCTCTTATTATTGCATCAGATTCTTGGAGAGAGACTTGGGATAATAGGGTATAAGACAGCATGTAGTTTTCCTGATTCTAAAAATGGCTTCTTTCTGGACTGTGCCAAGAAAAGAACTATGGGTTGAGATTCACAAAATCACTATCGACTTGTAGCACATCTTTAAGCAGCTATAATTTGGGAGAAGTCACTCAACACTTCTGAACCGCCGTAAATCTGGGAAAATAAGAGGGGGGGACTCTCCATCACCACATTGTCACAGGAGACTGACACGTCATTTCAGGCATGAGAGTGAGATCTGTGTATACTCAGGCACTATTAATATTTGTTATTATTATTTTAGAGATAAAAACAAGCCACAAAAATATTCAAACCTTCCTGTTTGAATAAGAGGAATTGTCATTTCAGAGATCAGTTGAATGCACAGAATATATATATATATATATATATATATATATATATATATATATATATCCGTCTCAGCAAAGACATTAAGTGAGCTCTCGGCATGCATGCATCATTTGAGAGCACCCGTGCCTGCCCCCTGTCTGATCATGAGTTAGAGATGTAATTCAGCAAATCTTTTCTGCTTTCTTCCAAGAAATCTAATAAAAGCAGTTCTAGGAAAAGCCTATATGGTTAGGGTCTACTAGAAAAGAATATATATTCAGAGTATTGCCTCAAGGTCCAAATAAATAGATTTTCTTATTATTGCCACAATCTGATCTCCAATGTATAAAGTGTGGATAAAATAATAAAAGCAAATGACATAAAGTAGAAAAGAGCAGAGCCAAACCACACAGTTTTTCAGAGCGATAATCCAAATGACCTGAAACACCGTGCTGAAGCGTTCCCTAATCAACACCACCAGCACCACCACCGAAGGGGTGTAGATGTTTACACAGTCAGCGTCCTGCTCTGCCCTCCCAGGGAGGAGCCCTCTCCTTCCCAGGGGAGCCTCGGCCCCCTGCACACGTCCGAGGAGCAGAGGGCTCTAAGCTCAGGGGGAGTTTGGGAGGGACTCAGGCGGGCAAGGATTGCTCCGCGCTGGACTCCGTGGACCCTCAGGTGACCTTCACGGCTCAACTGTGTTCTGACCACCTGGGCAAGGATACGGAAGCCGCAACAGAGTAAAACAACACTTGTGGCTTCCCTCTGTCTCATGCACACCTCATTCAGCCATAACCTTTGAGGCCTGCTGCATACAGGCCTGATTCGGAGCTGAACAGGACTGAGATCTTCACTTCCAATTTCTTTGTAACTGAAAGTCAAGATGTGTCTAGATATGTGTATATATATACATATATTACATATATATGTTTTTCATGTTTATTTATTTTTGGGAGGGAGAGAGACAGTGTGTGAGCCACAGAGGGACAGAGAGAGAGGGAGATGCAGGATCCAAAGCAGGCTTGGGCTCAGAGCTGTCAGCACAGGCCCAAGGAGAGGCTCGAACTCACGAACTGTGAAATCATGACCTGAGCTGAAGTTGAATGCTTAACCAGGCACCCCTCAAGATGTATATTTAAATTAATATGAGATGCAAGCAGCGAGGCTCATTCGATGCATTGCCCCGTTTGGTAGAGAAATTATATTCGAAGAGTTGCTTTCGTGGGAGGGTGGCGGGGCACTGCAAAGGCAGCATGAGGAGACAGTTGGTAGGTTTGCTGTGGAGAAGATTTGGACTCTTGGGGTTTGGGAATTAGTAGGAACATGGCGTCAGTGAGGCAGGAGAAGGGTGGGGCCTGTAGGGCGTGCGGTGCAGTGGGGTTGCGTGCCTGGGTCCAGGGGATGGAAAGGGCCACAGAGGACACCCAGCAAGCCCGCCGGACCAATGGTGCCGTGCATAGCCCACGGCGGACATCAAACATGGAACGTTGGTCAGCAGAGAGGTGACATTAACAGAAGTGTTTTCATGAAAAGAAAAAGTAGGAAGAGAAGACATGCATATTGATTAGGGACTCTCTCTTTCAGTCACTCGAACAGCCACTGAGTCTCCCTGAAGGTAACTGTGCAGTGATGAACCATCCTCGGAAATGGTATAAGTTATAATTTTAAAGTCGTATAAGCCATAATTAGTAGAGCTGAAACTAATATTCTCTTTATTACTGTTTCTTTGACACTATGCCATGACTTTTATAGAGTAATCTGATACTGCTTTAAAATAAACAGTAAATACAATTCCTTTTTTTTTAATAGTTTATTGTCAAATTAGTTTCCATATAACACCCAGTGCTTCTCCCCTCAAGTGCCCCCCACCATGGCCATCACCCCCTTCCCCCCCCCTCCCCCTTCAGTCCATGGTTCGTCTCCAGTATTCAGTAGTCTCCCTTGGATGAATGGATCAAGAAGATGTGGTTTATATATACAATGGAGTACTATATGGCAATGAGAAAGAATGATATATGGCCATTTGTAGGAAAGTGGATGGACCTTAAGGGTGTCATGCTAAGAGAAATAAATACAATTCTTAACGCGCTTCCAAGAGAGGTAGAAGATAAAGGTAGAAAGTCTGACTATAAGAAAGATTTTTTAAATATTTATTTAAAGAGAGAGAGTGAGAGAAAGAGCGAGACAGGGTCCACATGAGCAAGGGAAGGACAGAGAGAGAGGGAGAGAAAGAGAGATACAGAGAGATAACCCGAGTTGTGGAGGGGCAGAGACAGAGGGAGGGAGAATCCCAAGCAGGGTCCTCACTGTCAGCACAGAGGCGCTTTTCTGGCTTGATCCCACGAACCCTGAGATCATGGCCTGAGCCAAAACCAAGAGTCAGACACTTAACCAACTGAGCCACCAGGCTCTGGAGCTGTAAGCTTTTTAATAAATTTTAATCACAGAAAATAATGACAACATAATAACTAATCTGTATTGAGCAGTTATCACAGCTAGTGATTTATACATGTCACTTCTTTATAGAAGAGTTAGCATAAATATGCTACCAGTGGACATTGAGCATCTTTTCATGTGTCGGTTGGCCATCTGGATGTCTTCTTTGGGAAAGAGTCTATTCATGTCTTAGAAGGAGGGAGGCAAACCCCAAAAGACTCTTAAATACACAGAACAAACAGGGTGGAAGTGGGGTTAGGGGAGGGGCAAAAATGGGTGATGGGCATTGAGGAGGCCACTTGTCGGGATGAATACTGGGTGTTGTATGTAAGCCAATTTGACAATAAATTATATTCATAAAAGTAATAAATATAAAAAAGAATAAATAAAATAAAGGTCAAATTGTATAAAAAAAAGTTTGCTACAGATGAAAAAAAAGGTTGTTCTGGAAGAAGACCTAGTGCAGGTGGAGGCACAGCCATACAGCAGGGTGAAAATAACGTCTACACAATTGAGAAACGGTGACTGCATCACTCCTGCCAGAAAGGAGCTGGAAAGCAGAGTTATCCATGGATGAGGTTCCCATGACTGGGGGGGCCCAGCTGGGGGGCCTTGTGGGCCACGCACAGTCGTGTCTTAACTCCAAGGCCCTGGTAGCTGTCCATCCCCATGAACACAAGCCTGTTGATTATCAGTAGTTACTATTCAGTGATGTGTATTTCAAGAAGGAAGTCATAAGACTAATTAAAAAACTAATCAGTGTTCTGCCCAACATGAGAGCAGAGCCCTGCAGAGCCACGTGATCAGCCACTTCCTGGTTGTATTCCTGAGGGGCTAATTAATATCTTGAGAGAAAAGGAACAAAGAAGCAGCCGTCCATTCCTTTGGAATGCATCGAATTCTCTGTCTAGAGCAAGGCTCCAGAGATGGGACATCTTGTTGCTGACCAGGCGCTGTGGCTATTTGTGCTGCCTGAAAGCGTGTGCTGGAGAGTTTAGAAATATTTCCTATGAGTCAGGGTGAGCATCGCCAGCTGCTGTGACAAACAGCCCTTCCGATCTCGGCAGCTTCACGAAACAGCCTTCACATCTGACATCAGTCACCATGCAGACCCAGCCTTCAGGGACGTCATCGCCCTGCTGGCCTGTCACTGCTCTGTGCTGTGGACACAGCACTCACAGGACCACAGACGGCCAACATGGTCACTCTGCTCATGTGCCTAGGTCCCCTCCTGGGGTTGAAGATGATGCAGATGTCAGCTGCCTGCTGACCTGTTTGGGCAGCGCCTCTTCTGATGGGGACCCTTGTGACACTTCTGTTTTTAACAGACTCGGACTGCTCTCACGTAGCTGTTGACCCAGGACTGAATATTCATGCCACGAAGTAATTTTAAATGTCTTTCGGTAATTTGGGGTTTTTAAGTAGTTGGATTTTCCAAACCACGAGGATTTTATTTCAGTACTTTGTTTATGTTTCTGTGATTTTTGCATAGGAACTGGTTATTCTTTTTTTTTCTTGAGCTTATCTGTTTCTTGCCTCCCCTTGCTAAATTCAGCCAACAGTAGAGAATGCAGTCAAGATATGGGTTCCTTCCACAAATGTTTACTAGAACCATAGGGTCTAAATAAGTTACAGAAAAGACAAGTTACATAATGGAGGAAGATATTTTCAATATATACAAATGACAGAAATTAATGCAAAAATCGTGTAAATATTTTGGCAAATCAACAAGAAAAGTACCAAAAGCGCCTGAACAGAGGGGAAATGTGAACAGGTGTTTTCCAGAAGAGGAAACATGAATAGCCATATATTATCTATCTGTCTGTCCATCTATCTGTCTATCATCTATCCATCTATCATCTATCTATCATCTACCTACCTATCTACCTACCTACCTACGTATCTATCATCTACCTACCTACCTATCATCTATCTATATACCTACCATCTCTCTCTTTCTCTTGTCTATCTATCTATCTATATCATCTATCATCTATATTTATATCTTCCTATCTCTCTATCATCTATCATCTCTAGCATCTCAAAAAGACAAGACCATAACTCTTAGTGGATGGGGGGATTCAATCCAAGACCCCCATGAAAAAATGTTGCACTTTATTCCACTGGGAAAAAAAATCTGAGTAAGAGTGTTCTTATCAAGGTTCCACAGATGCAAAAATCTGGAAACAATCTGAAAATGTGTCACAATAAAATAACAGAAAAAACTCTAGTATATGCTGTAGCACTCAAAACAAATCAGTAACAGTGACACACAATGATATCATGAATTTTAGCAATATCATTTTAAATGAGCAATCTTTTAAAAGGTTACACATACCATAAAACGTTTTTAAATTTAAAACAACTGAGATAGGAATATACAAAACTAGGCATGTAATAAAGCCCCATGAGAAGATGTGTGCAGCACTGAGAGGCCTTTGCCATGGTTATGGGGGTAACGGAATCAAGAAACGTACATGTCCGCATGCAGGTTACAGTTCAAGGTCCTGGCTTTCTTCTTCATGCAAGCTCATGAGCACTTCCAAAAATATACCAAATAAATAATTTGCTAAATAAATGACTGTGATCCATATGTGGACTAATGTGTTTTTCATGAAACTAAATGATTCAATCCATAATCTAATAACACTTCACATACAGAAGGAGGGGAGGAAAGGTGGGAGGGAAGGAAAAGGAGAGGGAGGGGGAGGGGAGGGGGAGAGGGAGAGAGGCAGGAAGGAAAAGTTTTCTAAACCAGCAGAAAAATACTTTCTCTGAAGTGGTAAAATTAGTCTTGTCTCGTACTTTTCGGCACCAGTAGTCAATAACAGGAAGCTGGCAGTAGGGTAATCTCTACTAATTTCTTAGGGAACGAAAACGTGAGCCAAGAGTATTACATGCCCAGTTAAATTTTTTTAACTGTAAAAAAGGAAATAGAAAGACATCCTTAAACATGGGTGAAGAAAAGCCCAAGAAATGTAACTCCCATATGTTCTTTTTGAAAAAGTCTACTTAATGAAATAACTAATCTTTCGGTATATAAAATAATGTATGTTCTACTCAATGCCAGAAAACAGAGCACTTTTTAATGAAATTCTGAGGGACAGGATGCAGGATCCAATGTTTCTCTACCTCTAGGAAGTCAGTCAAATACAAAAGCAGAATACAAAGACAACTGTTTGCTCTTAACGAAGGTGAAACCCGGTCAAACAAGAAATCGACTGAGAAACCGGTGGAATGAAGGCATTTGGAAAAAAGGATTCATAGTGATTAAGAATCTTTTTAAACACAGAGCATGACGTTATGACAGTCAAGGCTATGGTAGACTGAATGCAACTTACACTGGATGCAATGTAAACAAAATGTGATTTTAACGATCAGGAAACGAAGAAAGAGAAAAGGAAGAGTGGTATTTCCTTCATGTAGCGTGTTTCACACTCGCCCAATACTGTGCAAAATTGAAACAAAGATTTAACTGAAGAGCAACCACAGAGATGCTGAATGTTTTATACAATTTATTACATGTATAATCGGTTAGGGAGAGAATGAAATGTTTAGGAAAGATGGGAGTTAGTAATTCCTGTGGCTAAACATTTTTAAACACTTTATTTTTTAGAGCAGTTTAAGGTTTACAAAAAAAATTGAGAGAAAGGTGCACAGTCCCCTTGTACTTTCTGCCTGCACACTTGCAGGCTCGCCCCAACCTCCATCACCACCGTGGTGTAGTTTTTAACAAAGGTGAGCTGCTGTGGACACGTCATAAACACGCAAAGTCCGTAATCGACATTAGGGTTCACTCAAAATCGTGCTCTGTGTGGGTTCCGACAAACACCTAAGGACACAATCCATTCTTATATCACACAGAGTATCTTCATCCTCCAAACACCCCTCTAAGCTTTGCTTCCTCACCCTCTCCACCCCCACCTCCAACACCTAATGGTATTTTTACAGTCTCCATTGTTTTGCTTTTTTTTCAGAAAGCCACATAGCTCAATCATCCAGAAGGCCGTGTCCTTGAATCAGGTTGGCTTCTTTCACTCGGTAGCATGCATTGAAGTCTCTCCCATGTCTTTTCATGACTTGACGATTTGTTTCTTTTTAGCACTGAATTATATTCCATTGTCTGAATGTTTCAGTTTATTTATTTATTCTCCTATTGAAGGATGTCTTGGTTGCTTCCAAGTTTTGGCAATTAGGAATAAAGTCGCTATAAACGTTTGCACACGGGGTTATGGGGACATAAGTTTTCATTTCCTTTGGGTAAATAGCAAGAAGTGTGACTGCTGGATCGTCCGGAAAGAGTATGTTTAGTTTCGTAAGAAATCATCAAACTATTACTCTCCAAGGGGCTGCACCATTTTGCTTTCCCACCAGTGATGAGAGAATTCCTTCTGCTCCACATTCTTGCCAGTACTGGGTGTTGCACTGGGTGTTGTCAGAGTCCTGGATTTTGGCCATTGTGGTAGGCGTGGCCTGGCAGCTCAGGTTGTTTTAATTTGCATTTCCCTAAGGACATACAGTGTGGAACATCTTTTCATACACATATTTGCCCTCTACATCCCTTCTTTGGTGAGGTGTCTGTTAAGGTCTCTGGCCAGTTTTGTAATCAGGTTGTTTGGTTTTTTTGTGTGTTTGTTTGATTTTAAGTGTTCTTTGTGTGTTTTGGAGAACAACCTTTTATTAGATCTGACCTTCACAAATCTTTCTCCAGGATGGTTTCTCTTCTACTTCTCTTGATATTGTTTTTCACAGAACAGATTTTTAATTCTAATGAGGCCAGTATGTCAATTCCTTTCTTCATGGACCCTGTCTCTTGAGTGGCATCTAAGAAGTCCTTGGCACACCCAGGGCCATCTAGGTTTTCTCCTGTGTGGTCTTCGCATTTTATAGTTTTATATTATATATCTAGGTCTTATGACCCATTTGGAGTTAAATTGTTGTGAAATTTAAAACTGTTTATTCTTTAGCTAGAAGCAAAACTAATTTCAGGGTGCCTGGGTGGCTCCGTTGATTAAGTGGCTGACTCACGGTTCATGAGTTTGAGCCCTACGTCGGGCTCTGTGGTGACAGCTCAGAACCTGGAACCTGCTTCGGATTCTGTATCTCCCTCTCTCTCTGCCCCTCCCATGCTCGTCCTCTGTCTCCTCTCTCTAAAAAATACATAAACTTAAAAACCTTAATAAACATGAAACTAATTTTAATAATTTTCATAAAACAACAGCATGGTCTTATTTTTATGAACTTATTGGTCCCCGTGTATTTATTTCTCTGTTTCTCCTTTTATCTAATCTCATGTCCTTATAACCGTCCAGACATAAGTAGGAGTTTTAAGCTCACCGTCCTTGACCAAATTTACCTACAGATGAAAATTGTTTGGCCCGTATGGGGTTCTATTGTTTTAACTTAAATCTCAGTGCATTTTGCCAGGGTCTTCTCTTTCTCTGTCTGCCCGAGCACCCCGTTCCTGCGGGCTTGCCCCTACTTAATTCGGTTTTCATTTCATCCTATCTGGCCCCGAAGTAACCACTGTGTGACCTGGGCTTCTCGTCTGAGTAAGGAGATGTGTATATATTTCTACTTTTCTCCCCTGTTTTTTCTTGTTACACTTTTTCTTTTCCTGTGCTGGAGATTTGTATAATGTGCCAGTACAGTTTATTTTGAAATTGTAAAGTCAACGAAACAATATTAAATGTATGCAGTTAAAGAGAACCGCTTCTAACATTTTTATTTACATGGAGACTTGCATGCAGAAAAGCTGATAATAATGTATAGTGGGACGACAGTTTTGAGGCCATGTTCTCTCAGGCAGATTCTGTGACCAGTATGTCAGATGTCAATATTTATAAAATAAGCATGACAATGCACGTACCTAATTATGCCTTTAAATCATCAGGGGAAATGCAGTGCTATTTGTGAAGGGATCTGAGTAACTTCAAGAAAAAGATGATATATAAACTCTAGATGGTATTTGAAAGAATGAGAATTTACTATGAGATTTTTTTTTTTAAGCAGTGGATCTCAGTCCCACTTAAACCTGCTCTCTGGAAACTGTTCAATAAATTCCCAGAAATGTGTAGATCAATCTAGATCAGCATACATGAGCAGATTCTACCAATCAAAGCAAACCTTTCTCCTGAGAATTGACCTCAAAATAAAATTAACGCTGTTAGAAGTCTTCTACCTTTCCTTTAACCATCACCTGCATGCCAGAATTCACACTTTATAGGGTCATTCAGAAGCAGATTGGCAGCCTGGGATTCATCTTGCTTTTCTGCTTCCCCAAGCTCCCTTCTGTATTCAGAGCCCCAGAAACCTTTGTCAAGGGCACAGACACCTGCTCTCTCCCTAAGGAGCCGTGAACTTGCACACCCTGATTTCATGTGTGCTATTCTTTCTGCTGGAATTAATTGCCCTCTTCCCTGTTCTTCCTAAGCCCATGATTTTATGCTCATCCTTCAATGCCTGATGGAGTGTCATCTCCTGCCAGAACCCCCCTAGCCCGCTTGGGGATGATGAAACATGCACCCTTCTCTTTTTCAGTAGCAGATTTCTCAGACCTCCTTGCATCCACATGACTGTGGGTTGGGCTTCAGTCTTCTCTCTGCCTCCTGTTAAATCCATTAAGTCTTGTACTGTTTTCAGTGAGCATGCCTTGTGTGTGTGTTCGGTTGAAAGGAACTGAGTTACCGTGAAATAATAAGCAAGTTTACAATTTCATGTCATAAACTTTAGGTAGATTATCTAAGAACCACAGTGCCAATGACCATCCTGGTGAGGGAGCGGGACCCAGGCAGGCACAGCTGCTGGAGGAGTGTGGACTCAGGGATGATTTCAACCCCCCGCTTCGATTTTTAAGGGTCTTTTGCCTTATTGAGCCATCCCTGTGCAAGGAAGAAGCGACTTAGCCAAAAGAATACATTTTACAAGCTCACCTAGTTCTATTTTTTCCTTTATGTTTGCTTTACATTGGATTTGCACTACCATAGCCTAAAGCCTCTAGAACATAAACCTTGCACAACGGTTTGCCTTTGATGATTGCAAAGACCCAAAGTTGGGTAAAACCCAGCCCCACTATTGACTTCTCTGATAAGTTTTTGCAGCTGACAATATAATCAGTATCCAAAACATGTGGCTGAGCCCCGTGGCCCACGCGCTGATGTGGAACAAGACAAATCCAGGATCAGGTGACAGGCAGGTTCAGCACCCCTTCCAAATACAGCAAAGCCGCCTGTGGCAGCAGGCGCTGGTCTGGTTGGAAGGGGCCAGCACCCTCAGGAGGACGTGGGGATATGTTCATGATCTCCCGGGGCTTCAGGAGCACACGCGACTACCTTTGACAGTGACAGGAAATAAAATGATAAAAGAAACTGCCTCTTCTTTAGCCCTTTCCTGGTGCCAGACACCATCCAGGCACCGTTACATGCGTCCTTCCAACCTGAGAAGGTGGGTGTAGTGGCCTGTGCTGTCAGGCTGCAGATGGTAAAACCCAGAAGGGCTGAAGAATTGGGCAAAGTCCAAGATTTACAGGAAAGAGTCCGTGGTTACCCTGCTTGACTCTGTTTGTGAGGACTCCCTGGGCTTCTGCAGAAATAGGGTGCTGAGCCTAAAATGAGGATGTTCTCTTAGGCATTTTCAGTTCAATATCACTTCAAAGACATTTTTGGATGTTACTTACACATGCAAGGCATGCTGGGAAACTGCAAATGTGCGGAAATTCCAAACTTTTCGATCGACAGAGTTCAAACTGAGTTATTTGGGCCTCAGAGCACCCCTCCCCACCAGAAGCCACCTGCAGCCCTCCACAGAACACAAACTGCTGGAGTTTGGGAGGTGGCAGCCTAGGGCTGGGCTGGGGGGGTGCGGGGATGGGCTGCGTGTTTGCCTCCATCAGTTGTGTATGCCCTTGCTCTGTATTCTCAACACGGAGTTCCGCGTCATTCAGCAGTTTGTGGCCAAGAGCTCATCCTCTGCCATGTGGCCTCTCCTCTGGAGTTTAACTATCCTCACCTTTGTTTGTTATTTTTTTTTAAAGTTTATTTACTATAACAGAGAAAGAGCAAGTGAGAGAGAGAGAGAGAGAGAGAGAGAGAATCCCAAGCAACCTCCATGCTGTTAGTGTGTAGCCAACGACAGGGCTTGGTGCCACGAACCATGACGTCATGACCTGAGCTGAAATCAAGAGTCAGACATGTAACCCCTGAGCCACCCAGGCCTCCTGTCCTCACCTTTCTCAACCCTGCCTCTGAGATCAGTCTAGAACGTACCTTCCGCCTCTGCTTCCATAGCTGTCACCATACAAAGGTCACACAGGAATAATGGCAGCAGATAATGACGTGACTTTCACAAATGGCACTCATGTACTTTATCACATTTGATTCATAAAAAGTCCAGAAAAGAAACGAGGCCAATCACATGCCTCTCTGTGTTATAGACAGGGAGGCTTCATCAAACTTGAACGAGTTGATTAAAATCACATAGTAAGGGCTAAACTGGCTTTTTTGACCACGTGGTGTTAACAGTTCACTGTTGCCACTGCTCCCTTGGGACACGCACTTTGCCTCGTCCTTCCATACCTAATCACATCCTCATGATTTATTGTTTTGAAAGTGCTTATTATTTTCAAGAACGTTGTTTCCTCTTTTACTGTCTCACTCTTCCCCAGGACGTCCTCTGCTACTAGTGATGCGTGGGGGAGAGTGGGAGGCGCGTGGGGAGTGGTTGCTGAGGAAGTGCATGACACAGTCGCCGTGATCTTTGGGTTGACTTCCTATTGGGACAGTGTGGCTACAGTTGGAGCCCCAGGGGAGTAAAGCCTCGGTCCTCTCTGGCTCTTTGGAGCCCTCCAGGCTGGCTCCCTCCATCCCCCTTGCCCCCCATCCTCTTCTGCATAACTGGGCAGGGCTTTCCTCACAGGTGCTGGGAGCCTCTAGTGACGTAAGGAGCACGGAAATGCCTTGAAACTTGGGCGATGCGGAGATCATGGTGCAGAGAGAGGTGATGCCTTCCCCGAAGGAAATATTTATGACAGGCACGCACACACACGCACACACACGCACACGCACACACATACCTGCACACACATGCACGCACGCACACACACACATGCGCGCGCGCGCGCGCACACACACACAAGGTTTTCTTCAACAGCTGAACCACTCAAGCTAGAACCATGCACAAATCATAAGGAAAGCCTACTGTGAGTACTGAGTGGGAGCGGATGCCTTTGTTCCCCAGCGAGTCCGCCTTCCTGCAGGTCTTTCCCTGCATGTTAACCCGCTCCAGTGTATCCACCGTTTGACTCTACTTGCCCTTTCTCCAGTCTCTCATAGTTGGCTGCATACCTTGTCTTTACAAGGTCAGGTTCCATATGTAGCGTTTCTTTGCAGGGCCTGGCTGGCCTGGCCTAGGGCTGACCACAAAATAAATGCTCAACAGCTGTCCCAGCCAGCCCTGAGGCATCGGGGAGATGCGCAAATTGGATGGAGTACTTGCAAACATGGCCTCATCACTACCTCTACCCCTTGAATCTGGATTTGGGCTGAGACTCACTTTGGACCGGAAAAGCTTTAGTAAATGGCATGCAGATACTTGAATAGTACTTGCTATTAGTTCTCTCCTTCTCTTCCTGACTTTGGATCCCCGGGAGCACCTGGGGAAGCAGGTCAGGTTAGATCCCGGGAGAGGAGAGGCCCATGGACTGCAGCAGGTACTTGGAAAACTCCAGACCCCACGCCTAAAAACACCGAACGTGTGTCGGCTCAGCCTGTCTCATGTAGCCCAGTCCGTCCCGGTTTCCAAAAGCTGCCCTCAGAGATGACTTAAGTGGTCAGGACAAGGAGGGAACTGCCCAACGGGCCACAGAAGAAAGAGACACGAGGGCTGGTTGTTTCAGCTGCTGAGAGTTGGGACCGTTTATTAGTCAGCACAGACTTGTCGGTACAGAATCAAGTAACTTTTACCATGAAGTGCGGGAGACACTGACTGGTTACGGCACCTCTCAATCCGTTCTATCTGGGAAGAAAATCTTGTTTTTATACACTGACATTACAGATTTGGTTCCAAGCAAATTTTAATAAAAGTGATCATACTCTTTCCACTTTTTCCCCAATGGAATATTTGTATCAAGATACCTATAATTCTTCTAGAAACAATGGAAGCTTCCATACTGAAGCCATATTGAAAATTACAGGGTGATTTTAGTATTCCTAAAACAACAACTACTTCTATCCCCGCTAATCAATAACAGTGTCACCTATGTGAATAAGGGTACACAATCTATAAAGTACCATCATATATATTAGTTCATTTGATATCTTCCCAGCAAGTCTGTGAAATAGGACAGGTATTGTCTGTTTTAGTAGTAAGTGAAATATGAAAAGAGTAACCAATGTTTAGGAAGCATATTTCTATGACACATTGAACAGCCCTGTGGACTGGAATCAGAAGAGAAGTGAGTCATAGCCCCTAAGTCTGGCCTAGGGGTGCCTGATGTTGGCGTGCGAGCTGGGCTGGTCAGCACCTTTCATTCTTCTCTACCTTATCTGCGAAGTAAGGACATATAAAAAGTATACCGCCTCCCAACACCCCCCCCCCCACCATTACGGTGCATCTGCTGTGACACCTGCTTTGGGACAGGACCACAGTCTTCAGTAAGTCCTTCACCGTGGAGTCCAGTACTGACCCCCGTTCCCTGGATGCAGTGTCTCTCTCTTCGGTTCCGAGGACCAAGTCAACTGTGCATTAATCACTTTGCAAGAAGAGTGGTTCGGTGTGGCTGAGTTCAAACAAAGAAAAGCAACACCTGTTGGGGATAAGATGTCAACTTCTGCCCACTGAAGAAGGGGAAGATGGATGGCGGACTTGATGCTAATAGCTCTGGGTGAGTCGCATGTTGTGAAGGCCTCCAGAAAAGAGCATCTATGGTCCCTCCCGGGCATGTAAGCCTTGTGTGCTGTAAACTTCTCTCTCTCAAGGAACAGCTGGGACTGATGTAGCCATGTGGGTCACGTTTCCAGGGGTAGAGGTGAGCCTCTGCGGCTCCAGGTGGAATGATCCATTCCCAAGTGTCTGGGACACTAAGAGTCGAAGGAGCAGGAAGGGGTAAGATCTGGAGGTAAAAGTCAACGTCAGAGCTCTGGGGAAACACCACATGCATGAGGGGGCCCACGGAAAACTCAGCACAGCTTTTCAGGAATGAGAGGAAGCACTCAGAGGGGAAGGAGAGGCAGAGCTGAGTGAGGGGAGGGATCGGGACCCTGGACGCCTGCACCAGCTCAGAGCCTGGCCACCCAGGCCCTCCCACGATCACCCCTGGGGCTTCAGGCCGGGGTGGCGGCTGCTGGAGCCACTGGAGCCTGAGCCCAGACCCTGCAGGTGGTGCGTACAGAACCAGAGTCACTCACCACACTTCACAGCCACCGTGGCCGCGAGGCTGAACGCTCCGCGGAATTCATGGTGACAGAAAGCTCGTAGCCAGAGTCCCTTCTCAAGGATGGATATTGTTTACCATGTTTCACTGCTGCTTTCACACTTCCCTTGTCAACATGAATCATGGCTGAAGGAAGGGGACTGTGTTATAGACAATGTGATCTGTGGAATTGCCATGTCTGCATCAAGAGGCATGAGCAGAAGCAGAGGCTTGTCCAGGGCTAAAGACCCTCTTCTCACGGCCAAGTGTGCCAGGGATGCAACCTGGAAGCATACGAAACACCTGATCTGCTGCATGGTCCATACCTTCCTGCACTGACTGAGTGATGCTTCAGTTTAACTCTACTCTCTGGCGGACTGATGATGAAGAGTAACTTACTTATCTCTTACCGACCTAAATTCGTGTTCAGAAAGGACATCTTGCCACTGCCCAGAACCTGTCTTGAAAGATGCCTTATTTAGTCTCCCCTTGTGGGCACTGAAGTGGCCGGAAGTGCACGGAAGTGCGATTGCCATGCGCCTGGTGTCCTCTCTCCTACTTGACTCTCAGAGAATGCCGGAGCCCTGGACAGACATAAACACACTCACCTGAAGTGCATAACTGTGATTTACACGTGTGCCTTGTCTCTTGTTTTTCTTGCAGCTTCTTTTATCTGAACATCTGATATCAAAGCATCCCTCAAAGATCCCAAAACTGGGGGGTCTGGTTCTAATATGGCGACAACACCACCTGTGTCACCCCAGCCCTGGACGTAATATCCCTGAGCTTCACCGGAATGCCGACCCTCATGGGGACCAGGAGGAAATGAAACAGTATCCTAACTGTGTGATTATCACTGCCAGTCAGGGTCTTTCCTCAAGGACTGGGCTTGGTTAATATTTCCAAGCCTCAGCTAACTCAGCATGTGCCTTGAAGGGTAGTCTGAGATCATAGCAGGTTACGGAGAGTCAGCAAACTCTAATGCATGTAAAATATGTGGTCCAAAGCTTGGTGCATCATCGTGATTACTGATCAGCGGAAGCTACTACCACTTCTGTTGTTATGCACTGGTCCATTAGCATCTGGGTTGTAAGCCACTTTTCACTGGGAAGCAAAGGAAAACAGGAGGCAGAGAGGTACTTCCTGAAGGAATAGGGAGGAGCTGAGATGAACTGCAGAATAAAGAATGACCTATACAAATGGCAGGTGGGAGGGAGCTCACGTGGGTCTAACAGCAGTAGAAAATGAAAGAAAGAGCAAGTGGTGACAGTGGAGTGTAGGCAGCCCACGTAGGACATGATGATGGCTGTAAGGGTTGAGTTGGGACTAGATGCACAGAGAGGTCATGTCCCAGCTAATCTGGCTTGAGTGGCAGGACGGGTGGTGAGGCTTGCATGGAGGAGGTTGTCAAGTCTCCCTACACGTACTGTGGGGAAGGACGATGCCGTGTGACCGCCCTGGCCTCTTCCTCTTCCTCACATGCATTCCCCCCTGTGCAGAAGTGGAGAAGTGACTTAGTCTCGACTGGTTGGTTGTAACAGGTTGGATCCTCTTCCTCTCAAATGGACAGAGTCACTCCTTTAGAACATTGAACACTGAGGGGTTTGGGCTCTTTTCTTCCAGTTCCTTCTGGGATAGTAGCCTTCCTGAACGATCTGGAAGATGGCCTTCCTCCAGATGTGTGTCTGTTCTGCAGACCAGATCTTCCTATGAAGTTCATTCTACTGGTCTTTCCAAGATGTGGATTTGACTCAGTGAAGGGGCATCAGGCAGGGAATCTTGTCAACCCATTTGGTCAGCAATTAACCAAATTTACAGATTTTGTATGTAAAAAATCCTCCCATCGGCATCTAATTTCTGTGTCCATCCCCTCATTTGGTTCCAAACTGGGCTGTGACTTGAGACTGGTACACCTTCAGGATGTTTTATAGAATTTGGGGACAAATGAAGGCAAAGGGGCCGTGTCACTCATGCATCCTGAACTAGGAGACTTCACAGACAGCAGCTCACTTCACACTCACAAAAATGTTCATGGACGGATCCAAGGCTCCGGATCGAAGTAAGTCACAGACTTTGTAAGCAGTAGAGCAAGCACTGAGTCTAGAGATTCATGACTGAAGGTTCTTCTATACCCACTGCTGATTTTCAGTTAAATGTGGTACATTTCATGTTTCTTGCTGCTGGATATGAGGAAAAGGAAGAAACGGTATCTACTCTTTACTTGCTAAGCATTGCATTGTTCATATTCTGGAACCTTTGCAGATACTCTTCCTGGATTATATTTATAGATCACAGGTGATTACATGACACGCATGTTTGGGATTTCATGCAATCATGCTTTAAGCATGCCAGCATCCATAAGGTGTCAGTAATGAAAAGGAAGGCCTAACTGGAAATTCCAGAGTTGAATTTGTGCCAGGAACATGCAGAATCTTATACGGATTGTTCAGCTTTCCTGAAAACTCAACTTCCTACAATCCACCCATCACAGGAAGGTGTCAAGAGGATCAAAACCCTGTCAAATACAGTGAGTATTGAGTAAGGCAAGCAGGCATTAACATTTAATCACAACGCCGGTCCTTGTGAGACTACCTTGCAAGGTTGCTTTGAAAATTACTTTTATTGTGAGTTAGAGTTTTTCTTCCTTGAGTTTGTCTCCAGCTCCGCGGGCCATCATTGGAGACAAGCGTAGTAAGCGTGCGGCATCAGAGTCTGTATTAATCACTGTGATATAATAGTGTGATTCAGGGACTGCCTTAAGTTAAACTGTTCTCTTCCCCGCTGAGATCATCTTCAGACTTTGCAGACTGGTTTTCCATGTGTTTTCTAGACAGATTTGATGGGCCCAGCGATGTGCTGTGAGCTCAGGTTTGCCTCCTACAATGGGTTTGTTAGCTCCCTAGCCCTCCCGCATCTATTCCTTTCTGGTTTGCTAGGTTTGTGTCCTCAAAATATCTCAGTGCTTCTAAGTTTTTTTAAATGTTTATTTGCTTTTGGCAGAGAGACAGAGAGCAAGCGGGAGAGGGGCAGAGGGAGAGGTAGACAAAGAATCTGAAGCAGGCTCCAGGCTCCGAGCTGCCAGCACAGAGCCCGACACGGGGCTCGAACCCACGAGCTGTGAGATCACAAGGACTGCTAATATTCTACGTGTTCCCCACACATGCTCGGCTTCCTTTGCCTTATCAGTGAGGAGGTTAACGAATAGAGAACTAGACTTGGTTGTACACGCCACTGAATGAATGCTCTCAGTGACCACACTCGAGCATGCATCCAGCCCTGTGTCAGCGGGCTTGCTGACATGAGGTGGCCTCCGTTTCAGTGACGCTCACAGGGGAGTGACAGGCACGCATCAGAGACCTTTGTCCTGGTTAGGCGGTAGACTAGAACCACAAAAACAGCAACAAAGTGAGGCTCCCTCCCAGCCAAGGGCAAGCGATAAAATGCAGGAAGCAGTTCTCAGTGCACAGAATGTATTTCATTTCCAGCCCAAGTCATTTCCATTTCGATGGTCCTCACCCTGGTTGAAGGGCTGGTGCTGTGGAGGAAAGTGACACTTGGGGTGTCACTCTGTGCTTCTGAGGAGCTGGGACTGGGCGCTACCACCATAAACTTGACACTAAAGGCCTTTGGAACCTTCTGTGGTTTGTTTTCTCATAAATATAATTTTCTTTGAGTAAATACTTCTTTTTTCCTTCCCACCTACCCTTGTCTATTTTTTGCTTTGCAACAATAAGTTCCCTTCCTCTTTCTTCCACAACAACAGAGTGTAAGTTATTGTCTTATGGCTGTGTTATTACTGATTCTCAGGCCGTTTAGCAGAGTTCCCACTTACATACAGTCATTTTTTTTAAGTTTATTTTTTTAATTTTGAGAGAGAGAGACAGAGAGTGCAAGCAGGGGAGGAGCAGAGACAGAGGAGAGAGAATCCCAAGGCTCTGCACCATCACTGCAGGGCCCGATGAGGCTCTTAAACTCACGAACTGTGAGATCATGACCTGAGCCAAAACCAAGAGTCAGATGCTCAACGGACTAAGCCACCCAGGTGCTCCCTACATAGAATCTTTTTGAAAAAGTTTTAGAGTAAGATAAAAAGTATACCTGGGCACCTGGGTGGCTCAGTCGGTTAAGTGTCCGACCTCAACTCAGGTCATGATCTCACAGTTTGTGGGTTTGAGCCCCATGTTGGGCTCTGTGTTGACAGCTTGGAGCTTGGAGCCTGCTTCGAATTCTGTGTCTCCCTCTCTCTCTGCTCCTCCCCCTGCTCTCTCAAAAATAAATAAACATTGACAAAAATTAAATAAAAAAGCAAAGCTGCATTTAGCAGTCTTCGGCACAGATCCCAAGTGGAAAACCACCCTTCAGCTGGTTGTCAATCACTTTTTTTTTTATAATATTGCCCTATTAATAGTTTTTTTTATTGTCAAATTTGTTTCCATACAACACCCAGTGCTCTTCCCCCTAAGTGCCCTCCACCATCACCACCACCTCTTTTCCCCCCACCCCCTTCCCCCTTAACTCTCAGTTCACTTTTTTTTATAATATTTGCCCCATTTTAAAATTTAAAAGCAATTTTGCTTTTTAAAATAATGTAATTTTGTTCCTTCATCAGGCATTAACTTGATGAAGAAACTATACTATTCTGATACAATATATATATCACTGATTAATAATGTGTTAAAATAAACTTTAAAACAGATTTTTTTATGCAGTAAGTCCTAGCAAGTGAAAACGATTCAGTTCCTTCGCCAGTGAGAATTATCTTGAACTAGACTCAAGTATATGGGTGCTTGAAACATGACTGAAATGATATTGCAGGTTAGTGAGGAAAACATGATCTAGCCAATAAATTTATGATAAGACAAATGGTTACTTAAAAAACAATCATAACATTGAACTTTTGTTTCACACCATAATCAAAAATAAGTTCCACATGGATCCAAAATCAAACTTTAGGAAAAAATGCAAGAACACTATATATGTAACCTTGGAGCAGGGAAAATTTTGTCAGTAAGATATATGAAGGCCAATTCATAACAGACAGAAGCTGAAAATTTTACACATTAAAATTTGAGAATTTTCATACCGAAAAATCATGAAAAGCTAAGCTATGGCTGAGAGCAGATATTTACAAAAGAGGTAACTAATGACATATTAGTGTGTAGTTCAAGATAAATAACATCCTGAAGTTCTGGTTTGGGGCTTTTGTTTTGTTTTAAACAAACTTAAAAATTTTTTGTTTTAATGTTTATTTACTTTGAGAGAGAGGCAGAGAGCGAACAGGGTAGGAACAGAGAGGGAGGGAGACACAGAATGTGAAGCAGCTCCAGGCTCTGAGGTGTCAGCACGGAGCCCAAGGCGGAGCTGGAACCCGCGAACTGTGAGATCATGACCTGAGCCGAAGTCAGACGCTCAACCGCCTGAGCTGCCCAGGGGCCCCTTGTTTTGTTGTTATTGTTGTTGTTGTTTGTTTACAAGTGGTCTAATAGAACAAAGTTAACCAAAAATCAGATAAGCATCTCCTCCAAGAAAAAGTCCACATGGCCCATAAAATTACAAAGCTGTCACACTCTAGAACTAACCAATGAAATGTAACGAAAACCAGGATGATAAACCTATATGCTGGTCAAAATTGGGAACATTGTGCAGCCTGACAGCTACTTGCGAAAGAATGAAATTAGACCACTGTCTTCCTCCTACTCAAAACCTAATTCAAAATGAACTAAAGACTTGACTATAAGACCCGAGTCCATAGACTCCTGGAAGAAGACATAGTGCTAAGCTCCTTTGACATTGGCCTTCGCGCTGAGTGTTTGGATGGGACCCTAAGATCTAAGTGACACAAGGCAGCCTAAGCACGTGGGGCCGCGTCAAACTGAAAAGCTTCAGCGCAGCAAAGGAAAGCAACACAATGAAAAGGCAACCTACCGCATGGGGGAAAATGTTTGTGAATTACATCTGATAAGGGGTTAACATCTATAATATATTAAGAAGAAAAGATAGTGGCAAATGGCATATCAGATAAAGGGCTAGTATCCAAAATATACAAGGAGCTCACTAAACTCCATACACGAAAAATGAAAGATCCAGTGAAGAAATGGGCAGAAGACCTGAATAGACACTTCTCCAAAGAGGACATCCAGATGGCCTACAGGCACATGAAACGATGCTCAGTGCCACTCATCATCAGGGAAATTCAAATCAAAACCGCACTGAGATACCACCTCACACCGGTCAGAGTCGCTAAAATGAACAAATCAAAAGACTATAGACGCTGGCGAGGGTGTGGAGAGACGGGCACCCTCCTACACTGTTGGTGGGAATGTAAACTGGTGCAGCCGCTCTGGAAAACAGTGTGGAGGTTCCTCAAAAAACTATCAATAGAACTCCCCTATGATCCAGCAATAGCACTGCTAGGGATTTACCCAAGGGATAAAGAAGTGCTGAGGCATAGGAGCACATGTACCCCAATGTTCATAGCGGCACTTTCTACAATAGCCAAATCATGGAAAGAACCTAAATGTCCATCATCCGATGAATGGATCAAGAAGATGTGGTATATATACACAAAAAATACTATATGACAATGAGAAAGAATGAAATCTGGCCATTTGTAGCAAAGTGGATGGACCTTGAGGGTGTCATGCTAAGCGAAATAAGTCAGGCAGAGAAGGACTGATACCATACGTGTGCACTCATAGGTCTAACAGAAGAACAGGAGAAACCTAAGGGAGGACCAGGGGGAGGGGAAGAGGGAAAGAGAGTTGGGGAGAGAGAGGGACGCAAAATTTGAGAGACTATTGAATACTGAAAACGAACTGAATGGGGAGGGGGGAAAAGAGGTGGTGGTGATGGAGGAGGGCACTTGTGGGGAAGAGCACTGGGTGTTGTATGGAAACCAATTTGACAATAAACTATTATAAAAAAAGAATCAGTAGAACTCAATAACAACAACAAAAAGATTCAAAAGTGGGCAGTGGTTTTGAACAGGTATTTTCCCAAAGCAGATGTGAAGACGGCCAACAGGTATAGGAAATGGTGCTTGACACCCCTCATCGTCAGGGAAACGCAAATCAAAGCCACAGTGAGATGCCCCTCACACCTGTCAGAATGGCTATCGCCCAAAAGACAAGAAATAAGTGTTGGTGAAGATGTGGAGAAGAAAGTGCCCTGATGCATTGTTGGTGGGAATAGAGACCAGTGTGGCCACTACAGGGAACAGGATGAGGGTTCCTTAAAGAAAGTTAAAACCAGAACTGCCATATGATCCTTCAGCTCCCCTTCTGGATGTTTATCCGAAGAGAATGAAAACACTGACTCGAAAAGATACCGGCACCCTCATGCTCACTGCAGCATTATTTACAACAGCCAAGACCTAGAGATAGTCCCTGGGCGGATGGATCCGTCGACAAATTGTGGTATAGATCCGCACAAGGGAATCCTCTTCAGTCCTAACGAAATGAAATCTTGCCATTCGTGACCACATGGTTGGGCGTCGAAGGCATTTTGCCAGGCGGATGAAGTCAGATGGAGAAAGACCAATGCTGTGTCGTCTCACATGCAGCCAAGGGAGCCCAGGGACAGTCTAATGAGGATAAATGGATTATGTACCCTGCCTACGATTCGGGAGCAGAAGAAATCTGATTAAGTGTGGACCTTAGTTAATGATACTGTATCAATACTGATGCATTCATTGCAACAAGTGTATCATAAACCAACATGAGATGCGGATAACAGAGGACACTGGGTGTGAAGTATAAGGGACTCCTGTGTTTTTGAAATGATTCTATGTATAAAAAATTGTTCTAGATGATAAAATCGATTATAAAAATGATCATAAGAGAAACAGACTCCTGCATATAACCAATGGAGATAAGAAATTCACACAAATGCTACTCTGGTAGTTGATTAAAGTACCCTTCTTCCCTGAATGACATTTTAATAATAAGAAAAATAAAACATTTTCTATGGAAGATTCATCATAGCAATCGGCATCTTTCCTGAGAAATTCAACAGATGTGTCTACTGGGAAGCGTCCGAGGCCTTCTGGAGCCTGCAGAAATTCTCGTGTGTGCTGACAGCAAAGGGAATGAAAATGAACACAGTGGAAAGTAACAGACGTGGCGGGTGGGTCTGATCAGGCTCTGACTCCTGGGACAGCCCAGCTGAGAGCCGCGCGCCGTGCAGGGCTTTGCTCATGGCGCCTCCTTCCAAAAGTTACGGAATGGGTCTGGGCATAAACAAAAGCAATCAGACATGCTGCTCAATAGGGATCTTTAATCCATCCTTTGGCCCAGTTGCGTGCTCGCCTGCCTGCCTTCCCCCCTTCTCTCTCTCTCTCATTCACACCACTGGTTTCCACTCCACACAGAATCAAGGTAACATAGGCCAGAGGACTGTGGTCTGTTTAGACCGTAAATGCGGAGAAGAAGATGCACAATCAGATTACAGCCTAAGGAACGCAGTCTACACACGAGAAACCCTGGCTCTTTGTCTCCGGTGTAAGGCCAGGCCCAGAACTGTGTGGCAAACACAGAGCATTAGTATGACTAACCCTTTCCAGTTACAACTCTCCATTTCTAGGGAAGTCTAATTTTATGATGACAATGAGTCCCAAGACCTTGAAAAGCCCCAACTAGCTAAAGACAGAAACATTTTATTTATTTATTTATTTATTTTTATAATAATTTATTGTCAAATTAGTTTCCATATAACACCCAGTGCTTCTCCCCACAAGTGCCCCCCACCATGGCCATCACCCCCTCCTCCCCTTCCCCTCCCCTTTCAGTCCATGGTTCCTCTCCAGTATTCAGCAGTTTCCCCTGATCAGACAGAAACATTTTAAAATGCGTTTGGAAACTGAAGTTTCCAGCACTAAATTACTCTGAATCAGCACATGTACGTGACTGTGACTCCTCTACAAAGTCACAGTCACAAATGTTCAGGTGTTGACGCAGATCCTCACGGCCAGACCCGGTGATGTGACCGGCCTCCACGTGATCCTCCCCAGCCTGAGTTCTGGGCACTAGAGGTGCTGGCATGTCTGTTTCCACAAGGCCCTGGAGGGGTTCAGGGTCCTCTTCGTTGGGTCCAGAGCCACACTGTGTGGTTGTCGTGTGCACCCAGAGCCTGGGGATGGGTGGGGGGATGGTAGACGTGGCACTGGGCCTGAAGGCACCCCAACATGGCTCTGCAGGGCAGCAAGGGCACAGGGCTGGGAAGAGGAGGTCACGGCCAGTGGGTCTATAGCCTCTGTTTGCACTTGCAGGGAAAATACCATTTTTAGAGAAGAGTTCACTTTTTTTTTTTTTTGAGTCAGAGAGAGAGAATGAGGGAGGTAAGAGAGAGAGAGACAGAGAGAGAGAGAATCCCAAGCAGGCTCCATGCTGTCAGCACAGAGCCTGATCTGGAGCTCCATCTCATGAACCATGAGATCATGACCTGAGCTGAAACCAAGAGTTGGACATTCAACTGACGGAGACACCCAGGTGCCCCAAGAATTGACTTTCAATCACACGAATCTATAAGAGGTAAGTCCCAAGTAGAGGCTGAGGACTTGGGCTCAGCTAATGATCAGGCAGGTGTTCCAGAAAGCCACGGTGGCTGAGGTAGGCGACAAAGTCCAATCCTGCATCTTCCAAAGTGTGAGCTTCCGGCTCCAGGAAATGGGACCAGCAGGGCGTCTTGCATGATGGTGGTTCCTGATTGCAGGGGTGAGGCTTGGTGGCAGCCAGCTAGGACTCTCCCACCTGCCGGCAGCCTGGCGTTCTTCCATGTTATCAGCTCAGTGCCTCTAGAGGAGAATCTTTTCCTTCAGGCCTCAGCTTCCTCCACAGTCTCCTGGGGACACCAGGCAGACATGGCCACAGCCATCAGAAGCAGAACGATGGAGTTCTCGTTCACGATTTGGGGAAGTGACTTGCCCTCGACCCCAGTTTCCATGTTTATAAGACGGGATGCTCACGGTCCTTGACCCATCTTCCAGCGCCACCAGGAGAGGGAAGGACGTGTGCACTCCATCAATGCTATTGACCCAACCTTGGCCCTACGGGGTGTATCTCACTCAAGGCCTTTCTCTACACCTACCCCACATCCCATTGTTCCCTGGTTTCCCTCAATTATGCCACCCCCAAAATAAAATATTTCTCCTTCCCTCTGGTTTTCTAACTGATAGAATGTCACGTGCATGGTGACGCATCTCGGCTTTTGGGCAAGAAACTCTTCACATGATTGCAGTGGGTGTGTGTGTTCATTTGACACGAACAAGTGTTTAGTTTAGTAGCCAATAATTAAACTGTTTTTCTTAAATTTCAGTATTTTCAATGAATCCTATGACTTTCTTACAAAAAGAAAGACAAAAAACAAAAAAAATGGACAGCCTTTCCCTTGACCTTTTACTTAAAAGATTTCCTTCTTCCTTCATAATAGTTAAAGGAAAAGGCTTCTTAATATCACTATGAATTATTTAACTGAGGATTTACCACCACAGGCACAGCAGGAAAAATTGTCCATAAACCTCTCAAAGATGCGGGGCCCTAACCCCCACTCGCCGTCATGAATTTTAATGAGTTCAGGGAGGGGGCGGGGCGGGTGGGAAGAGTATGTCTGTGTTTCCGACCCGCAGGCAGGGAGGGCTCGGGGATTTTTGCTCACGCCCCTAATCCATACTGGAGGCTCGATCAATACGCGTGGACCCCTCCTCACCATTAATCGATCCAGAGAAAAGTCTCCCTGCTTTCAGTTGTGTAAGGAAACAGCCGACATCTACATGGAGGACGGGGTTTTAGCAAGGTTGTAACTTCCGGGATCAGGGATGTTGAGAAATGTAACTGCGAACACGTGGCCTTGGGAGAGCCACTGTCACTGAAGATGGCAGTGATGCCGCCCTCCGTGCTGCTGTCCAGGGTCCCTCATGGGCATCATGGGTGCAGGCAGGGCTGCGGGGAGGGAGGCGGTGTGGGGCTCGGTGTGTCCCTGGGGAGCAGTCAGGTGCACCTGCTCCGGGACCCCCCACACACCAGGGATGCCAGCCTGGCGTCCTGCGTCGTTTATCCGTGAAAAAGTAAAGTCACAGCACCTGCTCGTCCTCCAGAACCGCGGAGAACACAGGGGAACAGCAAACAGATGAGGGCTCATGAAATGAAACGTGCTCAGCGGACAAGGCAGGGTGGCTTGCAGAGATTGGTGGGGACGCTTCCAGGGCGCCGGCCTCTCCGTCGGGCTGTTCTGTCATCATCTTCGTCATCAATCCATATTTAAGACTGATAATGCAAAGGCTAAAAGATGTCAAGTATCTGGTTACAACACGGCCAGAAAATGAAGGAGCTGAGGTTCAAAACCAAGTCCGTCTAAAGGCAGCTCATGCTCCCCCCGCAGCCGTTCCGGCAAGGCCCAGTGGCCTGAAAGCAAATAAGGCCTCAAGTGATAAGACCTGAGTCAACGTCTCGTTAACAGAACTGGCGTGGACAGGGTCCCCCGAGGTACAGGACACCCCAGTCCACCAGCTGTTCTGTGCCGTCGGACGGATTAAACACTAAGACACTGTCGGAAAGGGTTCTGTTTCCAGATTCTGTTTTCCTAAGGGACTTAGCAGGCCTCTGTGGGCCTCGGTCTTCAGAGCCACGGACACAAACAAACAAAATCTGGAAGCAGTCTTGGGGTCTTCGCCTGTGGCAGAACGTTCTTCATGCCGTCTGCGTCCCACTACTGGGTCCCCCAGGGACCCTGGAAGTGGTTCACGTGACAAGGACAAGACAAGTGAGGCGCAGAAATGCGAGTGGGTCTCTTGCGATCACAACTTAGTGTGTGGTGATGATTGCAGATTCCACATCCCAGGATACATAAAGTCCCTACGTCTCTAAAAATTGTACAATTTTAATTTTCCCCAAAAGAAAATTAAATGTTTGAAGTGAAAAAGAGCCTTATTGTGTAAATGTATGATAATGTATCTATATGAATAACATTTACTTCCATGGATTTCTAGAAAATTGGTGGAAGCCTGCATTATATTATTCACATATAGACATCATTTCAAATGACACTTTGGTGTGGCTTTACATTTGAGTGTAAAGACTATATTTTCAGGGATCATTTCTACAGTTTGCTCCATTTGAGTGTATTTGTGAGTGTGGTGAAGGCAGCATCCTGCTGTAGAGACTGGACAAAGTGTTCTAGGTTGAATTCAGTTTTATGCCTTGAAAACCTTCAAAAGCTCATTTTTTCAGTTCTTCAGATGTAGATATCATTGTAGTTATTAGAAAAATAATAACTATTGTGAAAACAATTAAAAAACCCAAAAGGTTGATTATATACAATGTTGTTTGTTAAAAGCAAAGCACAGAGTTGTATGTTGAGTGTGATATAAATTAAAAAAGATATATATTCATATGAGCAGAAGAAAAAAAGACTGTGGAGCCACACCAAAGTTTTAATAGTTGTTGGAGATTTTTTTTCCTGAAAAGTGGGATTATAGAATTAAAAATGTTCCTTTCTCTTATTTTAATCTCCAAAATTTTTGTCATATATTTTTATTTTTTATTTTTTAATGGTTTTTATTTATTTTTGAGACAGAGAGAGATAGAGCATGAGAGGGGGAGGGGCAGAGAGAGAAGGAGACACAGAACCGGAAGCAGGCTCCAGGCTCTGAGCTGGCTGTCAGCACAGAGCCTGACGTGGGGCTCGAATCCATGAACGTGAGATCTGACCTGAGCTGAAGTCGGAGGCTTAACCAACTGAGCCACCCAGGCGCCCCAGTCATATATTTTTATGCTAAGAAGAGATATCATTTTTAAATAAGAATAAAATGCGTGTCGTGAGAATATAAGAATTTCACATTTATTAGGTTAGGTTGTGCTCATCAGAGTGGCTGCACCTGCTGGCGTTAGGAATCCGTGCCTTGAAGTTGGGCTCTGACAGCGTCCACAGGGCAGAAAAAGAGGAAGAAAGACAGACCTAGAGATGATTCTTACAATTTCTTTGTAGTCATAAAAATCCAAGGCTAAAAAGATGATAAAGGATTCTGCCCGGCTGAGGGATTCTGTCTCGTTTTCAATATGCTTAATGGACCATTCAGGTAACAGCCTGAAAGATGTCACTGTAACTGAACGTGTGACCAGTGACAGGGCCTCGGTCTTTCTCTGCTGTTGTGATTAGAGTCGAGTCCACCACGGTTCAGCATTATCGCTGGCTTCCTCGCCCATGGAGCACTCCTGACCCCTTCCAGCTCTTCAGTGCCACTAAATACACAGAGCACAGTCCCACTAAATACCCTCTGCCCTGTGTAACGAGGACATCCCTGAAACGCGCAAGAAGAAGTATTCAGAAGTCACTCTAATTTGTAAATGCTGTTAGTAAAATGCATTGAGCAGCCAGAACAATCGATACATTTGAGTGTATCAAAAATAGCAAAGCATTAGTGGATCAGATTCTATCTTTGGGATCTGGGGACAAAGTGCAGAATTTTGTGTGAACGTCGGTGATCCAGATTCTTCTGCAAAAGGACCCTTTTGTGTGTGTCTGCGTTGCATTTAGAAATACAAAGCTTTGTGGACAATGTGTGTCAGCTTTGTATCTGTATTGATTTTTTATTCTTTGTGAATTGAATGTGAATATAAATAAAGCCTTGACCTTCATATTAAGAGCCCTACCAAAAGCTCTTTTTGTTGGCAAAGGCTATCGCTAGGTTTCCCTATCTGAAGCTACAGTGTGAGTAGGACATAAAAAAAGCCCACCATTTTCTGTTAGAAATTCAGAAAAGCCTTTCATTTCTCTTTCTTTAAATATAAACTCTATATACCTTCTGTCAAAGGCAAAGAAAAGCCCAGTGGGTACCTGAGCTGTGGCAATATTTCCCCGGCCAAGAATGTGAATGTGCATTCAAAAGCATCATGCCCTGTGCCGGCTGGGGGAGGGGCGGGTCTGGACGCCAGATCAGAGCCTCATCTGATCACGTCAGTAGCGACTCCGAACCTTGATATTGATTTTTTATTATTACTTTTTTTTGCATAATAACATCTAATTGGATACTTAACTCAGAATGAAAGGTTGGAGGTAACGGAGGTAGAGAAAGAGGAGTGAGCGAGAGGGAGGGAGGGAGGAAGGGAAGAGCAGATGGAAAACCAAGGCCTGAAAAGCAGAAAGAGTGGAAATGCTGTAGATCGTATTTTATAGACTCTCCTTCAAGTTCAACCGCAAATACACAAGCAGTGCACTCACCTGACCGGACTTAAAGACATTGGAAAGTGGGTGTTCAAAAGAGCTTCGTTGTTTTGGAAAAAACTTTCAGGTTTTATTTAACGTTTTTAGGAAAATCTGAATTGCATTCAGAACTAGAAACAGAGCTCGAGAAATCCTATAAGCGGTTAATAGCAATGAAAATGGCGCCTGGCAGCCCAGCCCAGACCCTGGCTGCGGGCTTCCTGCCGGGCACAGGTCTGTGAGTCACGCTTCTATCAGAAGGCACACTTGTCATCATTCAGATGAAATAACTTTGCAGAAGGAAAGTGCCGAGGGCCCTGCCCAAGTTGTCAGAGCCCAGTGAACATTAGCTGTTAATGTCACTGTCCCACTACCAAGAAAAATCCAGAAGTCCAGTGACATCTCACTGACTCGCTGGAAATATGGAGGGAAGCCTGAGAAAGTAGTAATTCTGAATAATAGAGGACTCTGATTTTATGTTGTTAAACACATATGTGTGAATTGTGTGTATCTTAGTACATTGCACAGAATCATAGTTATATTTAGACAACTTATTTATATTAATTTATTTGTATTTATAACATATATCCACTTACTTATATATTTACATAATTGGATTTACATGTATCTTATGAATATATATGCTTAAAGTATCTATGTGTATTTAATAACCTGGGTTGACAGGTAGCGTTAGGGAACATTTCAACAGTATGGAGGCAAATGAAATTTTCAAAAATTCTTCAGAATGATTTTGCAAATAATTAATTATTTCTTAATCGTTTTCCCCAGGATGATAAATCCACCTGAGCACGCTTTGAGGAACAGTTTCAACAGCTAGTGTAAACATGGTCTCAGGTTCCAAATGACTCTAGGCTTCATAAATCCACCTTCTTTCCACATGAGCTGCTGGTTAAAGGCAGCGAAATCCTAGCTGAGGGTTACAGGCTGGAGGTTAGAGCCAGCGGCCGGACGAGGGCTGCGCATTGGGCCTGGCCAGTGATGACTGCCGAGAGAGAGTCTAGAGTTATTGATTTCTCTCCTACTGCGTCCTGTCTCTCCCTCACCTCTGTCTTTCCTTTGGTTCTCCTTTCCTTTTACCTTCCCTCCCTCCCTCCCTCCACTCTTCCAGAAATGTAAATTAGTTGTTACCTGCTCTGAGGTTACCAGGGAAAAGAGAAAAGCCTTTGCAGAAGAGGTAACATCTGACCTACAATATATTAGAATATATTGTAATTTAAGAGAAATCCTACCATAAACCCCACAGTTTAAGAGGCCAGTAAGAAAAACAGTCCTTCCAGTTAAATTCTAACACGCTGTCAATACTGTCAATTTTACAACACATTTCAAATTCAGGAATCTTGGCATGTAAAAAAACAAAACAAAACAAAACAAAAAACACGTTAGAATCCATGAATTTCTGTAGAACATTGTCTGTCAAAGCAAGGAAGCATGGTAGCCTCATCCCTCAAAACTGCTGCCGGGATGGCTTTCTAGCACCGTCCCCAGATCCCCACTCAGACGGCCTGCAGGGAGCTCAGCAGGAACGCGTTTCGATGACGCTTGTCGACTTGCACGCCTGTGTCCTCTGTTAGCCTGTAAGTAGTTTGACAGAAAGCTGCACTATATTATCGCCTTTGCTATGGGTTCCCCGAATAGGGAAAGAACATTTGCATAGAACAAAAATATTGTCAACGGTTCATTTAGATAGATCAAAAATTATGGTTTATTGCCTACTGAATGCTGAAACAACATGAAACAGTTTTAGAAGTATCAGAAAATTTGTGACTTCGGACTTGCACGTATGGCCAGGATGCAACGGCAGGGATCAGACTCACTCTCTGATATAAAAAAATAACTGCAAGTGGAGGCTGGTTTTGAAATAAGGCTTTCAGGACACTGTGCATCAGGCCATGAAAAACGGGGGTCCCCGAGAGGCGGGAGACAGATTCTGTGGGCCCTGGGATCGCGGGGTGGGGAGCCTGCACATACCTTCAGGGCTGAGTTCAGGGAGGGGGAAGCCAGGCAGAGCACCCAGACTCCCGGGGACACTAAGCGGCTCAGAAGTCAGGGATGAGTGTCGGGTAGGAGAGCGCTACACTGAAGGAACCGCAGAACCTGCCAGAATCTGTAGAAGGTTCTTCATTTATGATGATGCAGCACGTGCACCTGTGCAAACACCTGGAGGCAAAGAAACGAGGCACCAACAAGATGAAGGTGACAGTTCCGTGTTCACCCAGGGCTGGAGGACACAGTGCCTGTTCCCGCAGCCGGCATCCCCTCAGACCCACAGCGCGCTGGGCGATGGAGGCACAGCGCCTCGCCTCAGGTGGGGCACCTTCCTCCACCCAGGGCGTTGCTCTGTTCTCTCAGAACAATCGGAGAAGCGATTCACCCAAAATGCATGGTAAAAATAAAAGAACCCAAAATTTGGAAGAAAAGGTCTAATTTGGTAAACCCACATTACCAGATTCGAGATGTATTACAAAGCTGGAGGACTTAAGGCATTGTGGTATTGAAAAATAGATGATGCATAGATCGATGGAAAAGAACAGAGTCCAGAAATCAATCCAGACGTACACGGACAATTTATTTTTGACAAAGCTTCAACCCTAACTTGATGGAGGATGGTCTTTTCAATGACTGAGTGCTGAATGATTGGACTTTACAGGTAAAAATAGAAAAATAGCAAACCATCCCTAAACCTCTGTCACTCCATAAATTAAAATGGACTCAAAAGTGATTATAGACTTAAATGCAAAGCATAAAACCGCAACACTTATCAGAGAACACAGAGACTTTGAGTCAGACAGAAGTTTCTTAGCTATGTCATGAAAAGTGTAACACAGGAAAAAATACATTAGTTAAAAAGTTCTGCTTTGAAAGACAGTATTAAGAGAATAAAAAGACAAGACACAGAGAGAAAACATTGCAAAACATGTGTCTAAAAAAAAACAGGTTTGTATCTGTAATATGTAAAAGTCTCTCAAAAATCAACAATAAGAAGATCAAAACCCAACTTAAAAATAGTCAAAAAGATTTGTTCAGAAATCTTGTCTGGAAGAAAACATGGCAAAACATGTATCTAATAAAAGGTCTGTATCTGTAATATGTAAAGGTCTCTCAAAAATCAATAAGATCAAAAACCCAACTTAAAAATAGTCAAAAAGACTTGTTCAGAAACTTCGCCAGAGAAGATGTACTAATGGCAAAGAAGCGCATGAGGAGGGACTCAATGTCAACAGTCATTAAAGAAATACACATTAAAGCCTGTGAGATGTCATTGCATTGATTCTTTCTGTTTATGTACTCTTCAGTTACTGACAATGATGCTTTCTTGAATCCCGCTTTACATTTATTCCCAAGTGTTTCATAATTTTTATTAATTGTATTTCTATTGCTATTGCTGGTATATAGAGTAAGGTCTATAAATCTTGCAATGGTATAGAGCCATCCCCCTCATTACTAGAACACGCGTTGTCTTACCGTGTATATACATATGTACTAAACCTATATCACAGGGTTATAAGTTTTGATTTTAGGCAGACGGGTATTTTATACAAATTTATTGAAGCACGATATTTAAAACATGAAATATGATGAGATTTGTCATCTGTGTGCATTTTTAAATCAGCAGCACGATCCAGATTTCCACAGCTGAATATTTCCATCATACCCCCAGATACTTCTTTTGCCTCTTTCCAGCCCACACCTTCCTCCAACCCACCTGCAGGAGACCACTGACCCTATCTGCTGTCACAATAGATTAGTTTGCATCTATCTAGAGTATCAAATTAGTGTCATTTTTTTTGGCCTGGCTTCTTTCACTTAGCGTAATGATTTAAAGGCTTATCCATGTCCATAGATGCATCATGACTTTATTTTTTTCCTGAATAGCATTCTATGTGATATGTATGTTCTATGTAATAGATATATAGATGATGTAAATGTATATACACACCATGTAATATATATAGTACTATTATGTGATATGCATATTACACATGTATACTACTTTTTGCTTATCGGTCGGCCCGTTTATGGACATTCGGGTCACTCCAGTGTGACTATTTCAAGCAAAGCTGCGTTGCACTTCTGTGTTTAGTTTTTGTGGAGAACAAGTGTTTCTAATTCTGTTGGGGAATTTCTAGTATATACTGGGTATTGCGTTTAACTTTTTAAAGAAATGGTAAACTCTTCTCCAAACTGGCTGAATAAGCTTTCAGGCTGTAATTTTGGGGACTAAGAGGTCAGTTTTCAGGATAACTGAAATACAATATATAAATTCAATGTAATGGAATTCCTTTGCTGATACTCTGTATTTTACTGTCAGCTTGCTTTAATAACTTCCTTTTGGCCCAGATGTCCTACGATATCGCTATAATTTTTGAAAATTTTTGGGAGAATATGTTGGGTGTGTTAACTCTGAAGACTGGTGTCTTTCATCAGTTCTTAAAATAACCAGTTTTCCTCTCAGTGTTTCCTGTTGCTCATTCTGGACCTTATCTCCCTCCATTGCTCTTACCAGACCTAATTTTGATTTTCCCTCTGTAATCTCAATCTCAGTTGATCTGTTATTTTTTTTTTTTTGCTGTAATTCTCATTTTACCATTTTTTTGCAATTTCTTTTGATTCGTTTCTTCAAATCTATCTTTCTGTTTGCTAGTTCTCTTTTCAGTTGGGTCTAATCTCATGTTCAACTTTCTTATTTATATTGAATGCCAATTATTATATATTTTCAGATTCTGTTTGGTTCCTTCTTGAAATCTTTTGCATAATTCTTGGTAGTTTCATGTGATTTTTTCAGTTTTCCAAAACAATTTTCTTAACCAATTATTTTATACTCTGCATATGACAGTTCTGATATCTATTTTTGCAGCATGAACTGTGTTATTTCTCTTTTCTGATGACCTTCTTTTTCTACATATATTTAGGGATTCTTGATTAGGAGTCCATGTTCTTTGAGGTTTTATCTGGGAGGAGTCTCTGAACCGTGGTAAGTGCTTTTTCCTGGAGAGGTAGTTGGTTTGCTCTGTAAGGCGACCAGAGGCTCCACGTCTCCCTCTTTCCCCACATCTCCTTTGAGTGTCCACGCAGCTACTGCCACAGGTCCCCCAGAACAGGCGGAAACATCCGGGACCAATGTCAGAGCAGGGGCTGGCTGGCTGTCCAGGTGAAGGCTTTCTTGGCACACCTGCATCTCTATTCCACTCACCTGACTTTTCAGCCAGTGTGTTCATGGGTAAAACATAAACATAAATTACTTTCCAGTAGTGTTTCTCCAACCATGTTGCGAGAGAAGAAAATACTTATTTGTTAAGGCCATAAAATATTAAATAAGTAATTTAATGGTCTAGACCCTAGACTATAATAAGCGCTCTCATGCTTCGGGCCTCTCAGTAATATCTTCTCACTATGGCAGGAGCGGTCACTTGGCCAGTGGAAACTAAAGTGGGGGCATTCACACCGATGCCCATATGCTATGTACATCCTAGATTATTTCTCTCCAGTAGAGCTGTTTAAGAGGGATGGTACGAAGAGATTACGGGTTGTTTTTTGATCACTATTGAATGACTTCGAACTATTACAAACAGGTTGTTATGGTTTGAAGGTCTGGGTCCCCCCAAATTCATATATTGAAGCCTTAACCTCATTGGGATGGTATTTGGAGGCAGATGTTGAGAAGTGACCAGTGTTCCGTGAGCTGGTGAAGGATCCCTCGTGATTGGATGACTGTCCTTATAAGGAAGGACGGGACACCAGATCTCTCCTTCTCTGCCATGGAAGAACAGAGAAGAAAAGATAGGAAGAAGGCCCTCAGACCAGAACCCAACTGTGAGCATTTCGATCTGGGACTTCCAGCTCTGGAGACATGAGAAAATAAATGTCTGCTGCATAAGCCCCCTGATCTGTGGTGTTTGTTGTAGCAGCTCAAGAAGACTCATTCACAAGTGAAAGCTCACAGATATTGAACCAAGAAATATTAGTCGAGGGTAAGAAGGTGGCATGTTGCAGAGGAAGAAACTAACATCATAGTCAGGCGAGTTGTGTCCACTCTTCCCAGTGTCCACCCAGCCCCGTGAGTGGGGGCGCCTCTTCCCTTTCCAGCTCCCAGATTCGTCTCCACAGAAATTGTTGAGCAAGCTTGTCTCCCAATTCCCTTCCCTCTCTGATACTCCATGATACCGAGAGGGAAAAAAAAATCCCACACAACAGACTTCTATTTGAGACTTACACTACTTTGATTTATTATTTACTATGGGAACCTTGAACATTCTTTTCTAGACAGGTAGTTGACATCATGTCAGAGGAGGAGGGTTAAGGTTTATGGCCTAACGCTGAAGAAATAATCAGCCTCAGAAGGAAGGCAACACAGTCGTGCAGGAGCCTGTCCTGCCCAGCCTGAGACGGAGGTAGGAAGGACCACACCAGGCAATGGCAAGGCAGCAGACGGCCCATAAAAGCATCAAACAGCCTGTTGCAGGTCAAAGGAACGAAACCCCTTGTGGTTTCCAGGTCACTCGCGTCTTCTGTCCATCATCGCCGATGGGGACAAGGGACTTGTTGCTGATGTGCTCAAGTCCATCGGTGAAAATAGGGGATGAGGTGACCGGTGTTTTAGTGGGTGTGCTCAGAAAGCAAATGGAGCTAGATGTCAACGCATTGTTCAGTGTCTTCTAATCGGTAATATGAAAGATTCTGTTGACTTCAGATGAATTCTAAGTTACACTTGTGTTTTAAGACAGAGTTCGCTCAGGGTTGATACAGGATCCCAGGTGGACTCATTGCTGAGATTGGCCCACTTCTCTGGCAGCAGAACCTGGACTCTAGTCAAGGTCTGTTAAGACTCAGTGCAGCGTGCGTGTGAAGTATCTGGGTCACCTTTAATTATGGGACCCCATTGCTGGGCAGGTCGTGATCGACTGGAGCTTAAAATTGGCAACACCCAATTAGGCCACAAATACTGTGGCCACTAGCTCTCCAACTCTCCATATTTTATTTCACTTACACTAAGTTACTGGCTTTATGATTTATCAAATCACTGAGGAGCTTACATTTAGTCCTAAGACATACACAGACTGCCGACATTTCAGCCCTGTTTGCTCTCAGATGACTACTGTCTCGTTTTACAGAGCAAAAGAATTAGTAAAGTATAACATAAATATGTAAGAAAAAACATAAGCCATGCATTTGTGGTCTCGTTACCTGGGATTGGCACCCAATTGTAATCTCTGGCTAAGTGATCTAGAAAACATTACATATCTTCTGTGACATTACTCAGTAATATATGGAGATAATGATATTGATATTTTATGTTAATATTAGTGTAGATACCAAGCAAGCACCAGAGACAAACAGATATTCACACACATTAGTTTCTTTGTTAGTTACCCCTTCTGCCATAATTCTTCATTACAAATAATAGCAACTCCTCGTTTATTAACACCATGGACATTTGTTGAGCTCAGGAGTCTGGATCAGAGATGTTGACTGGGCTCTTCTGGAGGGTTCTCTTGATCTTGACTAGGCTCAGCCATATGTCTGGTAATCAGCTGGGTGTTAACTAATCTGGGACAGCCTCATCTGGGATGACTGTGAAATCTGACTCAGTCCTATGTGTCTCTCACCACTAGCTGGTGACCCTAAGCTTCTTCCATAAGACCAAGCATGAGGAAAGGTGAAGTCCTCATGGCCCAAATGTATACCAGTGCATGGTCACTGCCACTGCATTATATTGGCCACAGCGAGTCATATGACCACCAAGAGTCACAGAGTTTGGAAAGAGATTCAACTCTTTCGTGAGAACCTTAAAGATAAATAGCCGAGAGAATGGAAAGAGGGAGGGGTGATGTACTGAGGCCGTGAATGTGATGAGTCTACTTCTGCCTTGACTCTGGGCTTCCTTGTGACTTAGGTTTGAAAATTCTGTTTGTCTTCATCATTCAGCCACAGCAGCCATTTTGGTTTGTCCACTATACTATCTATCTACAAGTGCGCATGCACTTTAGGGAAAGATATAGATTAAAGCTTTCTGATCATCTCGGTATGATATGAAAGCAGAGAATATGCAAGCCCCAGAATTCACAAAGCCTCTACATTGTGTACGCCCATGTATGATTATTTATTTACTTCAGAATATCCTGATATTTCCTTGAGTCTCTGATGGTCTAGTGGCCTCTTCTGAAGCCCTTTCATAAGCAAGATGTGCCATGACCCTTGGGCATTGTGTAATGATGGCAGCTACAAATTCCCAGCCAGCCAAGTGAGTGTTGGCTCTCTTGGTCCCTCTGCTCGCCCTTCTGCAAGACCTCCTCTCCTGACTGGAATAGGGTGTGCATAAGCCTTCCCTCCGAAAAACCCTCTTCAAGAATATATGACTGTGTGTTCTTCCCTGATTTAGCCTGTAAATTCTCCCCAGCTCTATGGTTGCAATTCATATCCACATTCTACTACTATTTTCTGTTCTTTAGCTTGATCCCTTTCATCTCCCCTCCCTCATCCTGCTCTGCACGCAGGCAGACTGTTGTCCCCTGGCACCTGGTAGATGTGACAGCTTGCCCTACATGCACCACAGCATTTTCTTTGACTTCTTTGCCCACTTCCGCGTGCCCACTTCCACATGCCCACGGGGTTCAAACAGTCATTCCAGCACTCTTTCCCTCATTTCTTCTTTCCTACTTATCCTCTTCCGACTTTCACTCTAGAATGTGTGCCTTGTAGAAGAGTCACGAAGAGAAGGAGTCTGGAGGGACCTGGAACAGAAGACGCTGGACTCAGCGTCTTTCTATTCCTAGAAACCTTTGTTTGTCTTTAGATAGGAAAGACTTCATTGAACATTTGGCTCCATCGGTCTGCATTAAAATGCCACCTAATTTAATGATGGGGGTAAGGCTTCTTTTAACAGTTTTATAGAGAACTAATTAACATACCATACAATTCAAATACTTCAATTGTACAATTAGATTGTTTCTAGCATATTTATAAATATATGCGACCATCACCAGATGATTTATTTAACACGTCGTTAGCTCACAAAGGAACTTCATATCTTTTAGTTAATGTCCTTTCTACCCTCAGACAGCCCAGGCAGAAAACCACTCACTTATTTCCTGTCTGTATAGATTTCAAAGGGAATAAGCTTTAAAGACCACTTATAGGGAAAAGCAGAGTATAAGATATCCTTGAAATTCCTTCGGATTGTCCTTAAAAAATAATTCAGATAGACACATCGATATGCCAAGTTGGACAAGAGCACAGCACTTCTCACTAAAGTCAAGAGAGCCAAGTTTGGCTCTAGGATCGGAAAGGCAGCTGCTTGTTCAAGTGGCTCTTAAATGAGCTAGTTGGCTTGTGTTTGGGGATCATGAGCTTAAGATAAATGATGTTATATGGTAGAAACTCAACTTGGAGAGACACACAGACCCAGGGAGGCCCTGGGGAGAGGAGACTGAGGGCTCCTGCACTCTCCCTTTCGGGTGTCCCAAAGTCAATGCAATGGCAGGGAAACCGTCATTAGTGTCTCTCTCTGTCCCGCTCCCTCCCTCCTTTCCTCTCTACCCTCACCTAACATGAAAAATCTTAAGTTAATTGCAAAGTATCTAAGATGACTCCATAAGAGTTGATTCATCTGAGAAGAGTTTGAACCAAAGCCAAGGACATCAGTCCCCTTCCCTGACCTTCCTGAATTGAGGAAGGTGAGGTGGGAGAAGCAGACTTGGCTGCTTTAAGATAAGACAAGGCTTTGAGATACGAGGTATGTGACCTGCTAACATTGACTTTTCCAATAAGGTAATGAAGTTACTGCAAGGAATGGGGCTCCCCTGGAAAAAGAACTAGGAATGAGAGATGGAGAACAGGATCTGGTGATATTGGAGTCCTCAATCCACTTGTCCCTGATCCTGTCCAGGACACTGCTCTTCCCTCAGTTTGGTTGAGCAAGCCAGTGCATCTCCTCTATTTTCGTGGCATTCCAATTGGGTTTTGAACCTTGTAACCCACCCAAAAGTCTTCACTAATGCAACTGTGATTTATATATTGTTAATATCTCCTTCTTAAGCAGATGGAAAACATTGTGTCAAGATATAATAAGATTTTTCAAAAGGTTTGGGATTCATTGCCAAAAGTCAAGATCACACCTTAAAGACAAAACTAACATTAGTTTTATTGCAATAGATTGCTTCACACTGAAAGGAGTTCTTAATATTTTGTAGTGTGAGGTATAAATGTATGTCATGTTTAAGGTTTTGATCCAGAGGGGAAGGCCTAGGGACATAAAAATGAATATAGCTGAGTTTTTGTCCTCAAAGAGCTCACATGCAAACAGAATTTTTAAAGCAATGTGATAAATGGAGTATTTAACATAATTTAAAACTCTATATCCCACTGGCACATAATGTTTTGGCAAAATTTACTTCCTTACCTTGCACTGAAAAACAAAGGATATTTACTTTGTTTTGTTGTACAAATATATGATTATAATTTTGAATGTATTTTTATAGACTACATTTCTATACCCTACATGTACTCTCTTACTGAAAGTGTCCTATTCTCTGAGGTCCAGGTCTTGCTGCCCGGGCCTTGGCCAGCTGAGGGGTCACTGCTGGTTAACACGCACACTTGTAAGTCTGTTTTTAAATTCAGTCATCCAGCAGAAAGACCCTGGATAAGATATTTCCTCTTGGTGTCTCATTTTATTTAAAAGTCAGAGAGATATTAAGATAACGATACCTAGCATGTGAACTGGCCAAGAAGATTGGCTGCCATATTGGGTGGCATCTAAGTGTGAGCCTCTCTTGGATCCCCAAATTTCTCAACATTTCAGAGTTCCTGTCATCTTTAATAATTAAAGTATAGTGGACCAGGTGCCTAAATCATGAAGAGTGAGAACCAAGTAATCTATTTGGTGTTGTCGTATCTCCTCACCTTTTAGACTGTGCTCTACAATTTGACTTTCCCACCCCAACTGGGCCTGTAGTGTTTTGGTGGATGCCAGCCATGATGTCTGCATGTCCCCCGCCACCTCTGTGTGAGTAGAAGGGAGCAGTATGGTGGTTTGTCCTTCCCCTATGTGTACAACCTTCTCCCCACCCTCGTTCTGCCCCCGGGCCCCGCCTCTGTCCACTTCTGCCACAGACACACAGCAAAGAGAAGGTGCCCTGTTTGCTTCAAATACTGGTTTCCTTCCTCGAATCCACCCCCCTTTGCTAGAGCATCTGCAGCGATAAGACCCCCACATGCCCTCCTGAATGGGATGTGCAGGGAGACAAAGCACTTCTTTACCCCAGAGCTTCAGAAAATTGTCAGCCCAGGGGTGCCCAGGTGGCCCAGTCCATTCAGCATCCGACTCCTGATTTCAGCTCAGGTCATGATCTCACGGTTCGTAAGGTCGAGCCTCACGTAGGCTTTGTGCTAACGGTGTGGAACTTGCTTGGGATTCCGTCTCTGCCTCTCTCTCTGCCCCTCCCCTGCTTGTATTTACACAGACACACGCTCTCTCTCTCTCTCTCTCTCTCAAAATAAATAAATAAAACATTAAAAAAAAGGAAAATAAATGTGTCAGCCTGTGTTCAAGAAGCAGTGGTTTTCAAGGGATTGTTGTTGACTCTACCTTTGGATCCTTGATTTCTATTAAGATAAAAACCATCCTGGGTCACCTGGGTGGCTCAGTCAGTTGAGCATCCACCTTCAGCTCAGGTCATGATCTCACAGTTTGTGAGTTTAAGCTCTGAGTCAGGCTCTGTGCTGACAGCTTGGAGCCTGGAGCCTACGTCAGATTCTCTGTCTCTCTCTCAAAAATGCTCATGCTCATGCTGTATCTGTCTCTCTAAAAAAAATAAACATTTAAAAAAAATGATCCCGGGGTGCCTGAGTGGCTCAGTCGGTTAAGCCTCCGACTTCGGCTCCGGTCAGATCTCACGTTCGTGGGTTCGAGCCCCGCATTGGGCTCTGTGCTGACAGCTAGCTCAGAGCCTGGAGCCTGCTTCGGATTCTGTGTCTCCTTCTCTCTCTGCCCCTCCCCCTCTCATGCTCTGTCTCTCTCTGTATCAAAAATAAATAAAAGAAACATTAAAAATTAAAAAAAAATGATCCTCACAGTAGAATACATATTATGATTTTTAAATGCAATTCCTTTTTTCCTGCAAAATTAATGAGTACATAAAAATGTCGTGGAGTCTGACCTTAGTTATCCCTCAGTTAAAGTGCCTATGTTCCCAAGTTTGCCGGGAATGCTTTATTTGCCAAACTCTTGCAAATCCCCGGACACAGTGGGAAATACATGTTTCACCATGTGGAGGTCTCATAGTTGGAATAATCAGGTGATAGATGTTCATCAAGGAACCAGAAAAGGGAGGAAGAGGACACAATGCACAGGGTTTAACTGATGAACTTGCAAAAGTAGACCTCAAAAACTGAAGCAGAGATCAGCATGCAGCCACCCTGACCTGTGGCCGAGGGGAGCTCATGAGGAGGAAGTGGAAAGGCCTGGCCTCCAGAGAGGCCCGTATCTAGGTCTGGTTATTGTTAATATCAGCGAGTGTCTCCTCCTTAGGGAGGGAACTGGCTTAATATCTCAACTGTTGATGCAAGACTGCAGCCAATCTACTTTAACTAGTATCAGCCGTTTTACCAAGAATACTGGACAGAAAGGGATACGTAGTGGAAAGGGCTCTTTAGCACATTATCCCCACCTGCTAAGGTCCCTTTCTTCTTTCCAGATGTGTGCCTACTGTGCGGTCCCTTCCTCCACAAATCCACTGTCCAGCGAAGGGTCACCCACTGACAAATCCAGTTTAGATGTGGTATGAGAATCACTGAAATGACCCTGGATTATTGGAAATAAGCCTGACATGATGGTGGAGATGGGGAAATTCTCTCAGGTAGGTTATGAGAATTGGGCTGAGCATTAAGACTGTGTAGGAGTAAGGTGGGCTAGAGGCTCCTAGAAGGTGTCCAAGAATGGAGGGGGCCTTTGTAACACATTGGCGGGTGAGAAAGCTCTCCTGGTTCCTGAGTTTGTTGGCACTGTTGAAGACAGAGCACGTGAGGATGTGACCAGATGCAGCGCTGTGGAAACAGGCGTGGGCTGGACTGTGAGGCCTGGTGACTTCCCTCATCTCGAAGAGCCTGTGTTATCAGCAAGAGAATCCAGATCTTGGCAACTTATGGGAAAGTCAATTTGTTTGGAAGGATATGGATGAGGTAAACTGAAGAAATGCGTGTCAGAAAGTGGACAGATGAGAAGCATGTGATTCCAGCAATCCTGATGGAAAGAATCCATAGGAAACAGCCATTTGTGGTTCAAGGCTGAGAAGTTCTTTTTTTTTTTTAATTTTTTTAATGTTTATTGTTGATAGAGGGAAAGAGATGGAGCAGAGCAGGGGAGGGGCAGAGAGAGAGGGAGACCCAGAATCTGAAGCAGGCTCCACCCCCTGAGCTGTTAGCACAGAGCCCAACACGAGGCTGGAACCCAGGAACCATGAACCATGAGATCATGACCTGAGCTGAAGTTGGGCATTTAACTGACTGAGCCACCCGGGCACCCCAAGGCTGAGAAGTTCTGATGTGTTAGTCTGATTCTTATGCCCTTTTTTGAAGAAGTACACTAGGTGCTTGGAAAACCTGATTGTCAGAGAAAAACAATGATGTCCAATGTCGGACACTGCTTTCAGAGGATCCACAAGGTGGTACCCTGGGATTCCAGAGGAAAACAGTGATATGCCTAATTGCGTCTATCTATCTGTCTATCTATCTATCTATCTATCTATCTATCTATCTATCTATCCATCCATCCATTCATCCATCTATCAATACAACATTATCTATCATCTACCCATCTATCATCTATCTTTTTTATCTATCATCTCATCCATCTCTTTCCTATCTTGATTCTTCCACACGTTGCAGGACCACATATCATGTACACCCTGAGAGTTACATTATACGCTCCCGGAAGGAGTTAAGAGCGACATGGTTGACCTGCAAGGGATTCAAGCCAGACTCTCACTCATGTCCTCAGCCCAGCAAGTTCAGATTTATTGATGTTTCCTTATTTGTTTATGACAGACTGTATTGTACAATCTCATCTGAGCATCCTTCCCAATGGGATAATTATTTTGGAAGAGCACTGCAGAGAAATAGTAGATTTAGGATTGCCCCAGTAATGCACACACATGAACTTCAAGAAAACAGCAGAGCTAAAACCTTTACTCCTATCAGGAGCCTTTCACGGGCCACCTCACAGAGGGAACTGGTGACTCCCAGGTATCTGCGCCCAGTAGATACTGTCGTGAAAGCAAACATTCCTCCTTCCTTCCAGTTAACACCACAGCGTAATGATGAGCACAGGACTAACTGTTTTTCTTTAAAGGAATCATGGTTAGCTGGTAAGAACATTATATAAACAGGTGCAGAGAAATATTATGTGATTTCATCACCCAAAATAGCATAAGTCATTCACCTGTTTAAACAAGAAAAAAACCTCATTCATGCATTTGTTAAAAATCTTGGAAACATAATTTCTATTTTTTATAAAAATTCAAATAAAGAGTTTCAGTGGGATTATAACCCATCTGTTAATAATATAAAAAATGCAATACCTTCCAATTAAGAGAAGAACTAATTGACATTATAAAAGATGAAAAATTGTGGGGCAAGTTGTAACACAAATTTTTACTTAATTGGCAGATGGGGTTTAATACTGAATATTGTAATTTAGAAAGTAGACCTGGATTCTTCGAGAACATCACTGCAAAGAGTCTTTTTCAGCCATGATAGTCATTAGAAGAGAAACAATAAAATAAGCTGATCTTAGATTGATGCATTCCAAGTATTTTAACACCAAGTGTTAAACCAAGTTTTCAAATTTAATAGACCGTATTTCACCTATTTTGCACATGAAAGTATGTACCATTAAGTGATTATGTTAGATTTATTATTTGATCAGTACCTTACTTTCTTATGTCCTATTTAGTATATATTTACTGTAAGTGAAGCTATCAGTGAATTATTACTGAAAATCAAGGAAAATATATACTATTTATCAATGCTCATATTTCATAGAAAGGGATGTGGGGAGGAGCATGTGGGTGGCTCAGTCAATTAAGCGTCCGACTCTTGATTTTGGCTCAGGTCATGATCTCACAGGGGTTCCCGAGATCAATCCCTGCATGGGGCTCTGTGCTGACAGTGCAGAGCCTGCTTGGAATGCTCTCTCCCCCTTTCTCTCTCTCTCTGTCCTTCCCTCACTTTCTCTCTCTCTCTCTCTCTCTGTCTCTCTCTCTGTCAAAATGAATGAATGAATGAATGAATGAATGAATGAATAAAAAAGGGATGTGGGGAAAAATTGCCTGGAGACCCTTATCCAGAAAATGGTTTACCAGGTGTCAGAAAACATCTTGCCAACTTTGCCATGACCATTTAATTATTGCCTGTGGATGCTTTTAAAGGTGTGTTTGCGTAACTGGGGCAAGGACCTCTTGTCTTGAGAGGTCAAAATCACTCACTATCAGTACCTTTATGTAAACTTTTCCTTCCTCTTCTTGAAACAGTTGAAAATAAGTATTGCCAGTTTATACATATTTTCCTGATGTACCCGCATAAGGGCTTTGGGGGGAAAAGAAATCGTTTTGTTTCCAGAGTAGCAGTTCACAGAGATTCCCTTCCATCTTCAAGGGGCAGCAAATGCATCTGAGAAACAAAAGGCAATTCTGAGGTTTTTCTTCTAGAATTTCCCTTCCCATTAAGAGTTTCAACCCAATAAAATGTTTTCTGAGAGACAGCCTATGCCCTTTATTAGACGAGGTTAACATTTCTGATGTTTACTTGAACAGAGCTTGTGCACTGAAATATTTTTGAAAAGATTAATTTTCACTGAGTATGGAGGTCTTCAAATGCTACAAATCCCAGCAAGCATCTCCGGGGAGCAGACCCCGGGTGCTGAGCTGACGCGCTCTGTTAGGTAAACCGCAAAACCACTGAGAACGTTCCTGGACATTGGAAACACCAACTTAATGGGTGAGTAGCTTTATTTGAAAATTTCCAGCTAGACAGATGCTGGTTTCCTTATGAAATATGTACACGTGTCAAGAAAGGGCAGATTGAGGAGAATTCTTGCTAATCCACTTGAAGTTGCCTAAGTAAATTTCTTAGCCCTGACGTTTAGTGTCCACCCCTCCCCCATGACAAAGCTGTGATCTCCTGGGGTTGCTTAACAACTTGTTTCCTCAGACTTGACTCAGGTGAGGAACCACAATAAAGGGGCCCCTCCCTTCTGGGCTCGTCTGTCTAGATTCAGCCCATTTATGTGTCCGCTGCTCTGATGTCCACATATGTCAAGCCTACTCTCAAGGAAGAAGTAATCATCCGCCTCCTTCCAGAAGCGGATCTTGAAAATCTTAAGCTTTTCACTTACTATGATTTTAGGAGATGCTCCAATATACGGAGACCTAATATGAGTGTCATTGTTTTATTTTCCACTAATCATCTTACATTTCATAAACAAACTTGTTTCTCAATAAGGCCAAAAGGCTCTATTTTAGGTTCCAGTCAGAAGTGTGGAAGCAAGAAGGACAAAACCAGTATTTTAGAGTCTGTATCTTTACCTGGCACTACATTCCTTTCACGGACATGCATTTGACATTCACCAGCTCGCTTAGCCCTTACACTGCACTGTGAAGAAGGCAATACTCTCTGAACTTCACTCCTGAGGCACTGAGCACACAAACAGAAAGGGTGTACCAAACATGACAGAGACGGGATTCACGTCCAACCTGTATCTTTCCAAAACTCATTCTCCTAATTTGCTCCCTTTCTATATTTTAACTTGTGGTTTCAACACATTCATATTCCAGTTTTAAATTTCACCCAATTTCCATTTGGTTTGAAGATTTATCCCCAGTATCTCAGCTACAGATTTTCCAGGAACCTTTATCTTGCTTGCTCCTCACTTCTTTCTCTCTTCCGTCCCCCTTCCTCCCCAGGGTTTGTGTGTCCATGTCAGTAGTTCTGGTGTGTCTCTGCTGTGTCTCTGGATCCATCCACTCCCTGTGCCCTGAGGGTGTGAACTTGTAAACCCCCACAGCCTTCACTAACTCCTCAGCCCAGCTATTGTTACATCATCCCCTTGGGGTGAGGGGTCCAATCTCCCCTAGAGAGAAGAGGTTTAACCTTTGCCAGCGCCATAAACTCAACATCTGGCCCCTTGATGAGTCTGTTTTGGGCCCAGCACCATGTCTGGAAGAGGGGTCTTTGGCCCAGATCCCGCTAACTGTCCTGTCTTCCTCAGACTCTTCAAGTCTGAGGTTTCTGCGATGGGCTTCAGGGATCTTCCCCTCAGGGCAGCCTTTCCTGATGCCTACAGCTTCTTTCTCCCACCGCAGCTCAGGTCTTACACCTGCTTCTTCTCTCAACTGCCTGATGGTCTGGTTTATCCTCTTGTGGGACAACCAAGATGGTGAGAGAGTATTGGAATTGTATCATATTCTGCATAAGGTTTTCTCATTCTGAAGGTGGACTTTGTTACATCTGCTAGAATTGAGGTCAGCATGCTCTCGTAAACTCACCCACACCTCTGGCCTGCTCCAGGGACCATTCATGTCCAATTCCGAATGTCAGACTGCAAGGTAAAATGGTTTTGCTACAACTGAGCTGCAAGACGCTAGCCTTTTCCATGACCCAACATGATAGGAACACATAAGGTCATGAAGCATGATTCTTTACCTCTATGGCCTTTTAGTTGAATTTGGGGGGTATTGTGGATTGACTCGTATCCTTCTTAAAATTCTTCTGTTAAAGTCCTAACCTCTGTATCTCAGCATGTGATCTTTTGTGGATATAAGATCACTGCAGATGGAATTAGTTAAAAATGATGTCATTAGGAGGGACCCTGATCCAATATAATTGTGTCCTTACCCAAAGGGAAAATTTGGACACAGGGACTTATAGGGAGACATGGAGACAAGGATTGGGCTGATGTTTCTAAAAGCCAAGGAGCACCAAAGATTGCCAGTGGGTCTCCAGAAGCTGGGGGCCTGGGACAGACGTCTCTCCCGACCCTCCAAAGGAATCCACACTGCCTGCATACTGCCCTTGAACTTTGAGCAGCAGACTGCAAGACCACAACTTCACCTGTTTCAAGACTTTCAGTGTGTGATGCTTTGTTACAGCAGCCTGGGTGAGCCGTTCCAGGAGGTGAGATATTCAGTCACAATCCAGATGAAGAAGCATGGAAATCAGTGGGCAATTGTGGGCAGGGCACTGCCATTGGAAATACAGGTCATCAGATAAACAACTACTTGTTTTTTGGGATATCAGTTATTCTTTGTGAACCTCAGTTTTTCAGCAGCAAAAAGTGGATACTTAGTACCTTTCTCAAGGGCTTCTCTGAGAGGATAACACACAGCAAGTATGCGAGTGGTTATTACCTACTAAGTTGAAGTTTTTAAACAGCAAACTAAGTGTTAGGGAAATCCGGGGCCTTCAGATATAAGAGAACATAGGAATCTCTGTGTGGGGGGGGACAGCATCCACACTTCTGAAAATTTTACATGATTTCAGCTAAAATGCATAAAGAGATATCACGTAGTGTGAAATTTTAATTTTTTCAGGAAAAGCATATTAATAAATCATACATACCTGTGACACTTTTCTGAATTTCTAAACTATCACTCATATTGGGTAAAGATGTCACGGTTGTTCATTTAAGAGATCTATTCTTCACATGAATCAGAAGCATCTTTCCATTAGTTCCTCCGTGACTTGGAGGGCAGGAGTAAGAAGGCATAGAAGGAGCTGGTGTATGCTCAACACAAGTTAATCCCAATTGTCTGAATGACTTTGGCTCTGAGATGTTACTCAATATTGTACACCGAGTTCTGCACCCTGGCTGTCCCAGGAGATTCAGCAGGAGAGTTATAAATGATTCACAGACCTTCCTTTGCTCTGCTCTCTGTCTTGTCCATGGTGCATCAGAAGCCAGCCCCTCCTGATCCTCCTCGGCCCCTCTCTCCAGCCTCAAGCCAAATGTGTTCTCTCCTGTCTTCTGGTCAACCAGGGCTGAACACAGCAGGTGGCCAAATGCCTCTGTCCTTCTAGTATGTTTTTCCTTAGGTCTGGAATCAGTCTTTCTGCAACTCTTCTTGCTGGGAGATGTCTATGTACCCTTCAAAGCCGGGATCTATGACCACATTCCCCATGAAGCTTCTCTTCTTTTATCCATTCTCCCCTATTCATTCCTGCATAACACTATATCCTTACAATGTGTTCCTTTTCCATACTGAACGTGGACCGAATGTGGAGCAGTGTCTTTTATCAGATGGTGAGTGACTTTGAGGCTGGAGACCATGAGGCCGTTTTTGGATCTTAAGGTTTGGAAATTATATCTGGCACTTTGGTAGATGTTAGAGATTAACTTCAGGATAAAGGGAAAAAGAGTAGAATCTCTAGTAACCAGAATGTTTGAAAATCTGCTAGTTTCTTGCAAAGATGATTGATACACCTGGTCAGGTGCCCCAGCTGCTTTATGAGTATGCACACCTTCTGCTCACAACCTCCACCTGACGTAGATGGCATTTCTAGGATTTTCCATTTACAGAATGAGAAACCAAGGCCCGGAGACTTTGCTCAAGATCACCCATCACGATTTAAACCAAAGCCTTTGGATTTAACATCTGTGTTTCATCACTGAGGCACAGAGCCTCTCAGAGATTAGGGGTGTGACTCAGAAAATGAGGCATGCCCTAATGAAAGGCGCCTAATGAAGAGACAAGACACATCACTGTCTCCTGACATTGTCCCACGTCCGTTACCTGAACTCTTCCTTCTCTGTGTGCCCCAGTACCACCACCAGTGGGCCCAATGCCCTTCTCCGAAGAAGCCTTCTATGGTTTCATCTGTTAGTGAGAGATCTCCTTGGTGTCCACAGAACCTTACACTCCACTCCTACTTCACCCTTTGCCTGCCTCGCAGTGCTTTGTTTATATGGACAACTTCTTCCCAAGACTGTCCAATTTCTTGAAGACAGACCCAAGGTGCTGGAAGCTTGATTAGCATAAACTGTAGAAAGTGTTTTGTCACACTTCTAGTGAGTGTTTGACAAATATTTTTTGAAAAGATGAGAGAATGACTGCACTGCAACAAGAAGTCATTTCAGGTATTTAGGGTAAAAACAATGGAAGTGATTTAAAGTGCTTAACAAACAAACACTGCAAAGTTGCGGTAAGATGGGTTAATAAAATGTAGGTTAGCTTACGTCTGAAAGGGCAAATTATGTTCTATGGAAGGGAACCACATAGAGCGAATCCACAAGGCAACGGAATGAGTCTAATACCTCTTCCACATACCACAACCATAAAGATCATGCTGCATGTTTGAGATGAATCCAATCAGTTATACTGTCAAACAGGCTAGAAGGCAAAAAAATTTACTATTCACTTTGAAATTTCCACCCATAAATAAAGCCCATGATGCCCGTCTTATTGTTGGAATGCATGATTTACTTGTGTGTGTGTGTGTGTGTGTGTGTGTGTGTGTGTGTGTATAGGTTTCTAAATAGGAGGAAAGTAGATGTGTGTGTGTGTGTGTGTGTGTACACACTTTATGTGTGTATGAATTATGTATGAAAGAGGATTTACAAGACAGCTCCAGTGGGGCGGAAAGAAAGCCCCTAACTCTAAACCTGCATGCGTGTCTTCCCAATCCCCCTTTCAAGGATGCCGTGGGAGGCTGGTGCTGGAGGCACCGAATCAGAGGAACCATGATGTCTGTGGATTTTCAGAAGGACAGCAAGCCACGGAAACGTGTCCATCTGTGACTTCACTCCTCCTGCAGAGAATGTGAGAAAACAGCGATATCTGTGCTCTTGTCAATGACTTTTTACTTCTCACATCATATCATGGGCCACCAAAAGCCGTGTCCCAAGCTTTAAGGGATGCGTAATTACCTATAATACGAATGCGTTGCTTACTATTTTAACTGCAGTTAGGAAATGCTTTCCCGTGGCCAGTGCTGGTGTCTTTAAACCCACCACCACAGGTTGGGGGTGCTTTACCAGCAGATCATTGATTTCAAACACCCAAAGTTCCGTTTTGCTTTGTTTTGTTTTTAAATTTTACATGAGACGCTAAGCATCCCAGAAAATTCATTTTTAGATTCAAGTTGAGCTTCTCTGTAATCTGAAAGTTAAGAACTTTCATTTCTGCAAGGATTCCTCCCTGGGGTTGACGCAGAGACAGGTGGAAGCTAGAATGAGGTCTCCTAGCCACCCCATCCCCCACCCTGAGGCAGGAACTAAGTCTGGCTATTTTGCCCATTACAAAGCGCACGATAGACACTTAAAATGGCCTGTAGTTATTGAAACCATGTTATTTACTTGACATTTGGAAAACATGGTTAAAATGAAAAATAAATACTCACCCTAAATGAAATGTTTGAAAGGATATTTATTTATTCAAAATTCTCTGATCGTCCATTGTGCTAGCTCCTCACCTGAATCAGGCCTCCCCCAGTAATTTCGCCTTTGCAAACAAAGGTGCAGACTGCGTGACCTTGGCTGAATGAGACAAGCCTCCACCCCCCCAACACACTGGTCGGCTCTGTCCAACATCACCGTGTCGCTCTTTTCCCTTTGGACTTCCATAAGGCCTGTTCTTCGACCAGCCACTCTGCTTCTTGTTACACTCTGGCTTCCCATCTGTGAACATCTGATGGCATTGAATCTCATCAGCCATTGACCTTGAGGTATGAAAGTAAGTGACCTCTGTACTTCTCTTGTGAATGTACTATTCTAGTTGTGCATTTTCCTTAGCCTGGGGTAAAGAGTCATCGATGAGGGGAGAGAAGACCTTATTTTATTGACATTCTTTCACAGTCTTTATATTTCACATTCATGTGTTCATTCGACAAACACTTGATGGGTAACTGTTGTGAACATAGTGGTAGAGGCTCCAGATTTCCTCTTCGGGTGCCGACCTCCTCTGAGTACGTCTGTTTGTGAGAATTGATCCCTTAGCCTCAGATATTAGTGGTTATTATCATTACCTGAGAATGCAGTAAAAATGCAGATTCTAGGCTCATAGGTTTAGTGTCAGTTTTGACCTTGTGCATTTCTAAGAAGCTTCTGGGAGGTGTCATTGTTCCTCATCTGTGAACCTCACTTTAAAGAGCTAAGTTGATGTCCAGGGCCTCTCATCCTTGGGCCATGTGTTGATGACCTGGGGAGCTTTTTATTTTTATTTTCTTATAAATGTTTATTTATTTATGCCAAACAAGAGCCAGAGTGAGTGGGGCAGGGGAAGAAAAAGAGGGAGAGAATCCCCAGCAGGCTCTGTACTGTCAGCACAGAGCTGGATGCTGGGCTTAAACTCACAAAGGTGAGATAAAGACCTGAGCTGAAATCAAAGAGTCCTGCTTAACTGACCAAGCCATCCAGGCGCCCCTCTGGGAAGTTTTGAAAAATGCAAATTCCCCATCCTCACCTCCACACATTCTGATGCAATTGGTCAGAGAGGAACCTGCCTGCAGCTGTGTTGTTTTTTTTTTTTTTGAAAGTCGCCCAGTTGATTCACATCGGGCCCCAGTTTGGAAAGCACTGCTCAGGACCATCCCTTAAGTTATTTGAAGCCACTGAACTCCACTTTAAAAGTTGACTAAATGCACACTGCTTTTAATGTGCCAGTTGGCCATCAGCAGGAGGGAGATGCTGGACGGTAAGAATAGAAAGGGCTCTTGCGGAGAACAGCTTGGTTACTTAGGAGCATGATGGTGCCCAGCCTGTGCACACATAAGTCCTTGAGCTAAAGCATGATTCTGGCCAGCCAGGCTCCAATGGAAAAGTCTCCCTCTCTTTCCAGCAAGCTCTCTCGTCCATGCAGTGGCCGCCATGCTGCTAAAGTCTGATGGCAGACTCTTCTTCTGGATGTGGGAAAAACCCAGATTCTCAGATGTCAGAAATAATGCCTCTCTCCTGCTGCTGAAATCTGCACTAAACCTTCTCAGAAGGGATAAGAGTTTACAGCTTTTCCCTTCATTGAACCAGAGATCTGTTTTCTTCTTCTAATATCTGATGATGACCCTTAAAAATGGTGCTCTTGCTTTACTCATACCTAGTGAGTTTATGCTCTCTGAGTTAAAGACTAATGCATTTCGAGAAACACAAACACACAATTATTTCCACTTTTGTCATGAGAATATCAGTCTAATTATATGCAGACTGTAGACATAAATCAAGAGAGACTAGGACTCCCCACCTCCATCCTGGAACTCAGAATTCGATATTCACTTGTGGGTTAAAAAGCACTAAGTGTCAATGGTTCATTCATCCATTCACTCATTCATTTGTTCACTCATCCATTCATCTGTTCACTCATTCTGTCATTCATTCGGAATACATTTACCAAATTCTCCAGAGGGTAAGAATGACAGTTTCCTCATCTTGTTTGCATCTTCAGCAAATGGGCTTTTGCATACAGTAGGCCCCGACATATAACACCTGCTGTCGTGTCTCAACCAGAAGATGGGTGTGGGTGTGCAGCTTGGCCCAGAACCTTGACTTGCACGGTAGCCTCTGCTAGGAGGGAGCGTTTCCGGTCAGACTCTGCTGGCTTTCAGGAACATGGCTGCCTTTGCACTGACCCATCATACCGTGTCCCCCACGGTTTCTGGCTCAGGGTCACGACTGCACCAGGAGCTCTCCAAGGCTGTGGGCAGACTTCACCTCTTCAAGGCACCAGCACCAACAGGGAGCCCCAGAAATTCACCGACCAGCCTGGCCGAATCGCCCAGCCCGGTGGAAGAGCAAATTCGGTGCCTCTGGACCTTCCCCCCACCCCTGCACCTCGTCTGTTCCTCCAGATTCTTGTCCTCTGGCTGTTTCCTCCTCACCTGTGTCTGCCTCTCATCCCCTCTTGTCCCCCTCAGCCTCCATCTGGCCCGTTTCAAATAGCTTTGTACTCATCCTGAATTTAAAGGCTTACGTCACAGATCACATTAGGGGGAAATCTTTACATTATTATGAAAATATGTTTTATTTTTCTCTGCCTGCTGTACTAAAGAGGCAGAGAGCATTTGCTTCAGCAAGTGGCCAGAGTGTATACTGAACTCTTAGGGGTCTGGGCCTGTCTTTTCTTGTCTCTTCCGTGAAGTGCAGGGAGCCCGCTCGCATGTCTAACAAGATGTGTGAACAAGAGGAAGGAAAAGGAGCCAACATTTGTTCATAGAAGGCTTACTTCTACACTGAGCTGGACACGTTCACTAATGACGCAGAAATCTGAGAGGTAGAGGGGACTCTTCTGGTCGCATTGTGCAATGATTGCCACTCTTTCGTAACAGTGCATCCCCTCTGTGGACTGAGAAGCAGAATGCGTAATTCTCGGGTGTTCCATCAGAACGACCAAGGGTGGGGCTTGCTTCCTTCTCAAAGGCAGGCTCAGCGTTCAGGAGACGAGGAACACAGAAAAACACAGGTTGGGAAACTGTAACAGGACAGTCAGCCCGGAAACCTTCATGTCATTACTGCTCTCGTGCTGACAAAGATAACTGACGTCAGAATTCCTGATATAGAATATATAACATACAATAACTCTTACTGCCTCTGCTATTAATGATAATAGTTAAATACTGGAATTGGAAGAATTCAAACATAACAGGAATTGTAACTATTCTCATAAAAGTGCCCTGGTAGAAAGTAATTTTTATAGTGTTCAATTGGTTTCTCTTTAACCAAAAACAAGATTTTGGATGTTTTTGGAAACCATTTGAGTCCCTATCCTTCCAGAATATTCTGACTTTTTCCAAGCTTTGACAGGCTATCCCACCACTACCACTTTATTCAATATACATTTTTCGGAGAGTTGTGCTTAGTGTGTCTAATGCCAAATGCACAGTTATAAAAGATCTCTTTCCAGGCCTACAGATCATTGATGTGCACAATGTTTAATTCTACTATAGAATATCAAAACCTTCGTTGTGCAAAAGACCCGGGGACAAGAACGGAAAGATGAGCTGCAAACTGGGAGAACGCATTTGCAGTTCTTATGTCTGGAAAATGAGCGTAACTAGGATATATTTTAAAAATTCTGAGAACCCAGCAGAAGTGTGATACGTCAAAGATGAAGAACTAGGAAAGAACCTGAGATTGGCATTGGTGTGACCAACAGGGACTCTAAAAGTTCAGTAAAAATTTCACTATCACAAGGCGTCTTCAGGACAATCTGAAAACATATTAAGAAGCCTTAAAAATGCATGCTGTCTCTTATTCGTCAATTTCTCTTCCGAGACTGTGACTTAAAAAATTAATCTGACAAGTGTCAGACAATGTCTGTAACTCTCAGCATAGAGTTGCCTTTGAAAGGGCAATAGAGAAATACACTAACTGCCTAATAGAAATTATTGGCCAAACCCACTTGTGTTCACACATACTTCTGATGTTACATCATGCAGTAATTAAAAATGAAATGTCATGAAAAATTATGTAAAGTATATCTTAGACGTATTTCATGATAATATACTGATGGCATAGGAACCATAAGATTCAGCAAGATTTACTGAGAATGATGTTGTCACTGTGAGATAAAATACATACACATCTGTCCATACACATGTAAATGTGTGTATTTAAATAAGTTAAAGGACTAGAAAGAAATCAGTAGTGATTAATAATGGCAATTTCTGAGCAGTACAATTTTGGAGTTTTAAGTGTTTGATTCAAGATGTGCTTTACGACATTTTCTACAACATAGTCGTGCTGATTTTGAAACAGAAAAAATCATAGCAAAGCACTGTACAACTCTAAGGACTCTCTTCCATCAAGTTTAGAAATCCCCACGGTGTAGTCCAAGAGGTAGGGATTAGCATTTCACCAACACCCAACAAGAGCTGTGGATATGACTTGATAATTTTTCTCCAATCCTTTTGAGCACGCGGGGATTTCTGCCGTTAGGATTGTGCTCTCTTCAGGGCAGGGCCCTACTGTTCCACTCGCTGTCAAGATCCATTAAGTATTTCCCTAGCATTTATATTGTGCAGAGTGGACAGTATTATATTAAGTAGCAAACTGGGGAGCTTAGGCCGTGACCGTGGACTTTCATCAGCCGGAAGTCCACTCTCCTTATGGTCATGGACCGCTGCAAACCTCAAACTCCGTCCCTACATTATTCTTAAAACAGAGTCCCTGCATGGCACCTCGTTCCCACCAGCCACGGGGTCCCTCCTGCGCCGTGTGTACTTTGTGTGTTTGTACACATTATAATGATGAATATCCAGGAGCATTTATTGTCTATAAAATATCCAGTTGCAGTGCACCTGGGTGGCTCAGTTGCTTGAACACTGACTTTGGCTCAGGTCATGTTCTTGTGGTTCCTGGGTTTGAGCCCCATGTTGGGTTCTGTGCTGACAGCTCGGAGCTGGAGCCTGCTTTGGATTTTGTGTCTTCCGCTCTCTCTGTCCCTCCATTGTTCACACGATGTCTCTCTTTCTCTCTCTCTCTCTCAAAACTAAATAAGTATTTTTTAAATTGTCATAGGTTTCCTTACTATTCCTTCCCTCAAGCTAAGTTATGTTTTGAGTTCCCATTGTACCATGGAGGCAGACAGAGTAAAGCTTCCATCATGTGTGCAGATGCTCTCAGGGGCCTGGGAGAGCCATCCAGGCCTGTCTCCTGTCTGTGCAGGACTCTGCTGAGATGTCCAACATCGAGGGCTCCTCACGCCCCACAGGAGATTGCACCTTGAAGTCTCTGACTCCAATCTACCACACCAGGTACGAAGACCCCCCTTTACTCTGAGGGGTGCAGGGGCACAGACTTTAATCAGCTGCTTTCTAGCCACACAAAGACATGCGGATCTCTACAAGGATCTCTTAACGTCTCTGCCTCACATAGATGTCTGAGGAGAATCTCTGGGATGAGTAGTTTAGACAGTCGCTCTGCACCGCAGGTGCCCTGGTGAATCCGATGGCAGATGGGTTTAAGGGCCTCTGCCTTGGACTTTTATCCTGCCATAGTCTCTCTGGCTGCTGGCCTCCCAAAGGCTTCCATCAAGGACCTGGGTCTCTCCCAATCTACACACCTTCTGAGTCCAGGGAAGACCCATTCCCCTTCTCACTGCCAGAGAGCCAAGCTACCTTCTGCCCCCAATCTCCATCTCTAAGGCACCTATTCACACACCAAGATGGGGCCAAGTTCTCCGGTCTGGTCACATAGCCCCCGTGAAACTCTGTTTCTTCATGTATAAAACGGGGACAAGAATCAGACCCCTGAGGATTTATACAGGGCTTAGGTAAACAGGAACACAGAAAGTTTCCCTCTCCTAACTGACTACTGATAAATGGTAAATATCAAGTATCTACTCTGTGCTAAGCATTAGCCTAGGCATCGGGGGTGATGGGAAGCGAAGCCTTTGTTCTCATAAAGATTACTTTTTAATTATAGTAGGCAGACAAGCGAGCAGATGTAGAAACCATTCAGGTCTTAGGTGACCATGAGCACTAAGAAGAGGTCGTCATGAGTCTACACCGGCTGGGGCTGGCAAGCAATTTATTGGCTCTATATGGGCCCTACGAAGCAGTGCAGTAACTCATGGACACTCTTCTGATCAAAATCTTCCAAAAGAATCCTCATTTCAGGATTTAATTTGAAGTCCTCTTTCTGTCATCCTCCAAGTGAACTTAATCTCTGCTCTACATCCAGGTACCCTTTACCCATACTCACCTTTATCCATTCATCATTTTGATCAAATGCCTTTGTTATATTATTCAAACAACTGTATGCTTCCTTCCCTTCTCTAAAACTATGTGACTTTGTGTTTCTTCTCTCTACTTCACGAGAGAATATTATTTTTTGTCATTATTTTATTCTATTTTTATTTGGAAGCCCAGAAACCACACTAACACATGATTTTTCAAATAGCAGGTGCTCAGTTAAAGCACGTGAAACCTCAGCGACAAACTGACAAAAGCAAGATAGACCGCGATCCTCCAAAGATGCTTCTGCTGTTGCGTGGGCTGCCACTTGGTGAGAGTCGTGTCTCTAACATGTTTCACGTTAGCAGTAGCTGCTCGTCTCTTTTGAAGCTGATGACATGCAGAGAAGCTGGATTGTGTTGGTTGGACAGCAGCTTCTCTAACAGATGAAATTAAGAGAGTTATGGAGACCCGCTGCACTTGAACCATCACGATTCAAACCAAGCTAATGGGCGAGAATGAGGTGGCAGGAGCAGAAGTGTGTTTCGATATTTAATTTCAGCACAGCATATTTGCACTAATGGAACAGTGCCTTGCAAGCAGATGTTCCAATCAGCTGGGAACACAGGAGGTGAAGAAAAGATGCCAGAGTCGCATGTGTCGCTGGCAAGAGTGGCAGAGTCCTGGGTAAGGACACCGAGGGATGCCGCCTTGTACCCCCCCCCCCCAACTTGCCTGCATTCCCCACAGGATTCTGAGCACCTGCTCTTACTGCTCCAAGGACTCCAGAATTCCAACCGCTGTCTTCATTTTCCTCTCTTCCAAAACCTGCTCTCAATCTCTGCCCTGGTCCATGCTGTATTATCTCTTGGCCCGAGACCCCTTTCCTGTTGACCCAGTGGACTCTCTGTCCTCATGAAACTACACCAGTTGTGTAGGATGACTTTCACTATCACTAACAGAATCACTACAATCTGTTGGCTCAGTGGAATTTTTTCTGCATGAGGGCCATTGTATATGCTCCTACGAATGTTGACTACAGTATATTTTAATAAACTCTTGTCATAGACTATAATTAGTGTAACTGGCAATGAGGCAGCAGAGGAAAGGGTCTCTGTCTGCAGGCGGCATGACCTAGAAGGAAGCCAAGCATTCCTAAGTTTACTCTTGTCTGGAAAAGCAAGGGACTGTCCATTAGGTGTTTTGAAGGGACAAAAAATACACGAGTGTCAGTTGTGGGCACCTCCCAACGTATTGAAAAAAAAGTCACTAATTTCTGCGAAACACCATGGCATGAGACTGAGCATCTGAGCATGGAAGATGATCATACACAATCCTGCAGTAAGAGAGAGAGCGAGAGAGAGAAGAAGCTTTGAATCAGTTGTGATCATGTGACGTTTCACATCACATACGACTCCTATTGCAGGACATCAGTCATTCAATGAGTTAAAATTTATTGGAAATATTTGCTCATCTTGCAGAACACTCGCAGAATGAGTTACTCACAATCCAGGGTTTTACCATACATATTTCAAATTGAAATACTTAAAAAATACAAGAAATTTTCCAAAGCAATTTTTTTTGTCATAATCACGAACATGGTGCTAAAAGCTTTAAGTTTTTGTGTCAAATAGATATAGGTTCAAATCCTGGCAAGCTTATGTTATTTTTGTGGGTTTGGACAATTTATTTAACCTTTTAAACTCTCAAATTCCTCATTTGCATATAGGGCAATAATAGATACAGTCTTGCTTGAGCTTTGTTGGAAAGCAGAACTGAGAGGAGGCTTGGATCCAGATGGTTCCTTGTGAGGAGGGGGCTTGGGGAAAGGGAAAGGGACAGTAGGGAGATGGAGAGCAGGGTCCTCTCTCCCGTTGCTCAGTGTAGCTGTGTCTGCTGTTACCTGCCTCCACTTCCAGGCTGGGCACTCCTGGCGATGGGCATCTCCCTTCCGGGAGCTCTGATACAAGAGATAGTGGTCCAGCTGAGGCCAGATGGCATCCTATGACATTTGCACAGAACTGGTCACTGCAGAGATGGCTGTAGGTGCAGGGGAGCTGAAGGACCTGGGTGTGGGGGGAGGGTCACCAACAATATACCATACTTTCTCCTCCCTTGCTTGTGCTCTGCATTAAACCCCATCTGACAGACTCAAAGTAGTGCCAGGTAGCTTCACAAAACACAACCTGAGAGGGCTAATCCAGTAAGTCACAGTCCCTGTTCCTGTTACTGCATGTGACATATGGCTTCTCTGGGAAGGACGCATCACTTCCTCTCTAAATGAATGAAGTCTCCTAACAAGTGGTTTCCTGGTCCTCATGAGCTATCATGTGGAGCATTCAGAGTTGGTCATTGCAGTGGGCCGATTGGCAACAGCTAGATTTGTCTTGTGAGCAGGGTCCACACAAAGCCGCCATTTTTGGCAACTCCATTTATGAATGCTTTGGGCAAGTAGCAAGCTGGTCAAGGTAAGAAAAGATGGGTTGCAAGTGCTGGGTATAAAATGGCTACTCTGTCGACACTCTATAGATGTCATTAAATTAATTATAATTATTTTCTTAATGTCATAAGGTAAACTACAAGATTTCTGCATGCTTTGTACAAATTCCCATAGACCTATCTATTTCCTTCAACTTCCTGGTCTTTTTGTCTTTTTTTAAAAGCCTTTTGTTATTAAGTGATCTCTACACCCAATGTGAGGCTCGAACTCAAGATCAAAAGTCACACATTTCACTGACTGAGCCAGCCAGGCATCCCTGATCTCCCTGTTCTTTGACAACCACCCAAAGCACTCTTCATTGGCCAGGAGATCATATGCATCTGGACCTCATGCCTTTCTTCCTCTACATGAAGTGACTCAGCAATACACTGTTGGAAGTTCTGTTTGTAGGGAAGATTTTCCTTCATTATGACTTTCAAGTCCAGTATTCATGGCCTATTTTGTGGCAGCAGTTCATTTTCAGATGATTCACCTGTAAGCTGGACCCAATTCTTCTCCCTCTGCAATAAGTTGGGGGAGAGGCATCTGTTCAAAGGAGGTCACATGAGAGGTACAATGGACATAATTAGGGAACCTGTCTGCACAACCGACTCATGGCTGCCAGACGTACTCAGGCCAATCCTGGTTGTATCACTTCCATCCTACGATAGACTCACATTCTGCCTGTTAGGCAGATCCAATAACATCCATCTAGTGTAGAACAGCTGTAGTCAAGTTGGTATGAAGTCATCAATATGGTATAAGATAGTCTTTCATCTGTATGGTTCTTCCCCGTATTGTGGCTAGCTGGCTGCTGCTTCTCATTTGGGTCTCAGTCTGAATTGCTCACTGAGGTCTTCTCTGGACACACCATCTAGAGTGGATAGCCATGAGGTGCCTGGGTGGCTCAGTCAGTTAAGTGTCTGACTCTTGGTTTTGGTTCAGGCCATGATCTCACAGTTCATGAGTTCAAGCTCTGCATTGGGCTCTGTGTTGAAAGCATGAAGCCTGCTTGGAATTTTTCTCTCCTTCTCTCTCTGCCCTCCCCCAACCTTCTCTCTCTCTCTCAAAAAATAAATAATCATAAAAAATTTAATAAAATAAAATAAAGTGGGCAATCTTCACCTCTATTCTCCTAGTCACTCTCTCATAGTGTTCTGTTTCTCCATATTCACCCTCTGAAATAATTGTCTTTCCTTGTTTGTCTTATGCACCTAAATTTAAACTCTGGATCATCAGGAGACTAATTTGTTTTATTCATATCATACTCACTCCATCTAAAGCTGTGTCTGAGTAGGTTGTAGATGCTTAAAAAGTGTTTTTAAATATTTATTTATTTTTTAGTGAGGAGAGGCAGAGAGAGAGAAGGAGAGAGAGAATCTCAATCAGGTTCCATGATCAGCATGGAGCCCAATGCAGGGCTTGATTCCCAAGACCATGGGATCATGACCTGAGCCATTATCAAGAGTCAACCAAATGAGCCACCTAGGGGCCTCTCAAAATACTTTCGAAAGGATAGATAAATAGATAGATAGATAGATGGATAGATAGATAGATAATCTTTGAACATTTGAAACTTTGAAGCACTATGCTTCATAGTGTGATGTGTATATGTTCTATGTTAGCTGTAGAAAAATCAACTTTATTTTTATCAACAAAGAGTTAAACACATAATTTTTTTAAATGTTGTCATTGTCAAATACTGAGACTCCTCTTTCAAAATTTGAAATAGAAACAAAGCTGAATTTATTGCTTCCTCAAGGAAAGTAAAACCATTCTGGGCAGGCATAGCCTCTCTTACCTAGTTTTTTGGTAAAAAGATTTGTTTGAGTTGTGTTGGTTACAGAGTCAATGGTGTGTTGACTTAAGTTTTAGAAAGGTGATTTTGTTTAAAGAAGCAAGGATAGGTAGACTCCAGCCTTAGCAGGATATTTTGTGTTGGTTACAAAGACAAGGGAACAAGATTTTTTTTCCTAGAACTTAAAAAATTAATTACAAAATGTGTAAAGAAAAAAACAAAAGAAAAGAATACCAAAGCTCTTAAGAAGAAAACTAAGATGGAGAAAATTGTCACAAAATAATGACTGAATGAAAAGGTTTAATAATGAAAACAATATAGATAACAAAGGAAAAGTAAAGACAGTACCGAATAGTAGAAGAACCGGGGAACCCAGAGGGCTCAGTCAGTTGAGCATTTGATTCTTGATTTCAGCTTGAGTCATGATTTCAGGGTTTGTGTGTTCAAGCCCCACATCAGGCTCTGTGCTGACAGTGTGGAGCCTACTTGGAATTCTCTCTCTCCCTCTGTCTCTCCCCCTCTTGCACACGTGCTCTCTCTCTCTCTCTCTCTCTCTCTCTCTCTCTCACTCTCAAAATAAATGGATAAACTTCAATTAAAAAAAAGAATAGTAGAGAACAAGGAGCCCAGAATCAGATCTGGGGAATGAAGGAAACTTGCTGCAAGATAAAGCTCATATTGAGGAATGACGAGAATAAGTAGGTTCTTCAGGAAATGCTACTGAAAAAATTGACGGCAAAAATAAAAATGAAATGGAACCCTAGGGGTGCCTGAGTGGCTCAGTAGGTTAAGTATTCAATTCTCGATTTCAGTTCAGGTCAAGATCTCACAGTTCATGAGATCGAGCCCCATGTTGGGCTCTACACTGACAGTGTGAAGTCTGCTTGGGATTCTCTGTCTCCCTCTTGCTCTTTCTCAAAAATAAGTAAACATTAAAAAAATGAAATGGAATCCCTTTCCTGCAGTATGCACAGAATGGAAGTCCATATGGATTAAAGTCTTATATGTGAAGGGAAAACTTAAAAAACAAAATTAGAATAAAAGTTAGAAAACACAAATTTAGAACAAAAGTTAGAAAAATATCTTTGTAACCCTGGAAAGAGGGCTTCCTATAAAACACACAAAAGAATAACCTATAAATAAAAACATCCTAAATAGATTACATTAAAATTAAAAATAATTGTTTTAATCCCAAACCAACATAAAGTTTAGAAAGTAGAGATTAAACCTCAGAGAAACTATCTATGGTACACAAAATGATTTGTGTCCAAAATTCATAAAGAACATTTACCAGTCAATTAAGAAAACACAAATAGCCCAATAGTAAAATCACCAGAATGGCCGTTGATAGATACTCCTTAGGGAAAGAAAACCAAGTAGCTAATAAATGCATGAAGGGTTGTTCAGCTTCTTTTATAGGCAGGGATATGCATCTGGCAATCAAAGCCACAGTGATATTAATTCAGACAAAGAACACAAAGGGGGAGTCGCATTCATTAATTGAGTCACTGATGCCAAAGTAAGACCATGCCAACAATTTTCCAGGGCAAAGAAAAATCCAAATCTATGCATTCAAGAAATCTATTTTCATTTCAACACGATGATCACTTTTAACAATGCTAATGGTGTTTTAGGCACATATCTTATTCTGTAACCCCATGTAATAGGAAACACACCTGTTGCTAGCAGCCAAGAGACGACTAAAACATGCATTATGCTTTTGAGTGATTTCAATTTACAGGGACTAGATGAACAGGCAACATGGTCGTGTGAGGTGCATTTGTACAAATGTACAAAGTAGGATATCTTGCAGATGTCTTACATTAGTCAATGTTCTAAGAAAGAGACTTCACAAGAATAAAAGGGTTATGAATAGAAAAATGGGATGTATTGCACAGTTTCAGATTGGAAAACAGTTCAAACAAGCCAACTGTAAAGTATACACAAGCTTTTTGGAGAATTTGCAAAAGTTTTAGGGACCAGAAAAGATATAAATGTACTGTAATCAAAACTTCAAGATTGTTATTAAAAAACAGATTATAATACAGCACATGGATTATGATCCTATTTTGTTTAAAAAGATCTGGAAGTACAGACATTGAACCATTAGTAGGTTACTCTCTGGGTGATGGGAATGTTATAGGTCTTAATATTTTTATTGCTTTTCCCTGTTGTCTAATCTATATCTCATATGTAATAATAAAACATTCCTTGGAAAAATGTCACAATATGCCATTTTATAACATTGGTGATGGTCATGGAGAGGGACACTTGTAAGGAAGAGCACTGGGTGTTACATGGAAAACAACTTGGTAATAAACTATTTAATTTAAAAAATACATATAACATCATACTGGTAAAAATATTTATGTTTGATGAAATCATCCAAGTATTATCAACTATATGGAAGAACACATACTCCTACACAGATACCTGGGGAAACCCTGGCCATGTGCTTACGGGTGTGTACATGGGGACTCTTGTATCTTAGAGAGAGCTAGGACCATCCAAGGTCATCAAATATTCATTGGCTTAACGTACTGTGGTATATTTATACAATTTCACTCCCAAAATAGTTAAGAAAGGCATCAGTAACAGCTATACACCTAAACCTAAGTGAGTCTCAAAACAATGACATTGAGAGAGACGTGTGTGTCTTTGGAGATCACATACAGTTGGATTTCATTTATGAGAATGTAAAAGAGGGCTATTTCATGTATTTGCATTTAAAACAAGGATACAGACATATATATACAACATGGAAATACTAAATAAATAATAAAAACACAGGCAATGAGTTGCTTCTTTTGGGAAGAAAGTAAGATACAAATGGAAAGGGGTGTTTTGGGGGTTTCAGAGGTAAATGTAATGTTCTAAATAGTCTAAATTTACGTTTTGGGTTCAGATAATTGTTTTATTACTATTTTTGAAGCTGTTCATACAAGTACATGCATGTAAGGAAATAATATGTGTATATGTGTATATATTTTTACATATTTACTCTTATATAAGAGATGTTTATGATAAAATTAAAATCACTAGTTGTGACAAAGATGTCAATGACTTCTGTGCATAGGTCAGTGTCGACTTTACCCACAAGGCCAAAATTTAGCGCTAACAGCAACAGAGTGGAGCGAGCACATCCAAAGCTCTTTGTATCTGCAAATTTGCACTTGGGATAAAAGTGTGCAAGTATCTCTTGGCTATGTCCCCAAAAAGACGAGAATTTATCAGGAAGCCAAAGAGTTGAGTCTTCTGTAGAAATTGTATGTCAAATGCAAACCCTTCTCTACAAGTTCTTAATTTATGTGATCTTTTCTTACAGATTTCGGCGCAAGTTGATCAGATTCCATTGCATCCACGCCGACACTCCACTTTTTGGATAGAATTCTCCACACATGTCTGCAATGCGAAGAAACTACTGAGGAATACATACATGTGTGTGTACCTTGAATGCTGGGGGCCCGGCCAGCCTCTGCCGTTCCAGGGAAGGGGAAGACAGTGCTCCCGGGTGGAGGTGAGTGTTTGAATGCCACGCTGTTCGACACGTCAGGGGTCGAGTGGCTGCGGAGAGTCTTAAGGAACAGGCGTAAATAAAGCCCATGGGGATCTGTGAGGTCACACTTGACTCTGAGTGATGGTGGTAGGGACGTTGAGGTTGGACCCTGGAGGCTTGGCGGGAGAAGCGAGAGGGCATAAGACAAAGGAAATGACATCAGTCCAAAGGGATACGCTGCTGCGTTTGGTTGGGTGACAGTAGTGGCTGCACATTTCTCCCTTAGTACTTTCCAGGACATTCCAGTACATTCCAGAGTACATTCCAGTTGCCTCCTAACCAGAAGGCCTTGGTTCTCCATCAGCCTCGCGGGGTCCAGCAACAAGGAGTGGGTTTGACATTGCATTTCCTCATTAAATGGCACTTCAAACAGCCCTCGGACTTCCTTTTTTTAAAAAACTTAACTTAAACAACATTTTCCAAAGCAATTAAGCCTAAATCTGCACTTGAAAAAGAGCTTTCCCCTTTTATATCAGCCTGGCCTGAGCAGTCCGGTTCGGATGCCTTGCTGGGGTCAATAACGCAGCTGGACCAAGGCCTGGGGCGGCAGCTCCCACAGTGCCCGGACCTCACGAGCGCCCTTCCCTGGGGGCACTGTGGTCTCTCCTCTCTCCGCACAAGCTGCACACTCAGCACAATATAAATATATATAATAGATATTAAAATGTAGCCTTGTCTCCCCCTCATTCATTCCAGAAGCATTAGTATTAATTTTTATTGATTTTCCAAAATACATCTAAGGCAAAACGCAATCTCAAAGAGCTTTAGCCTGGGAAAGCTTTTACCAGGTCCTAACCCCGTTAATTTATGTTCAATTCTAATTCTTCCTCACTTAACACGGCCCCACACTGCGACTCGGGATTCCGGCCCGTCCATGCGGCCTGCGGGTGCGGGACTCCCCGGGATGGAGGCCGTCGGCTTGGAAGCAAGGGACGAGCGGCTGCGGCCCCGGGGTGGCGGGGCTGCGGACCGAACGCCGTGTGCTCTCGGCTCCGTGCAGATCCGCGCTGTAGACACGGAGGGAAGACGGCGATTCGGCCGGGTCAGGGCGGACAGGGGCGCTGCAGGGGCGCAGGTGAGCCAGAGGACACGCCGCCGAGGTGCAGGTCACGAGGATAGGAGTGCCTGTGCGCGAGAGTGTGCGAGTGCGAACACATGTGTGAGAGTGTGGACACGTGTGAGTGTGCGAGTGTGAGAACACGTGTGTGTGAGTGTATTGCACGAGTGTGTACTGAGTAGATCAGTGTGTGAGACTCTGTGAATGTGTGCGTGTGAGAATGTGTGCCTGTATGTGTGTGTGTGTGTGAGATTATGAGGGAATGTGTGTGAGTCTGTGAGTGTGTAAGAGCTGAGTGCATCTGTGTGTGACAGTCTGTGAGAACATGTGTGTCACTGTGCATGAGTGTATGGGTGTGTGTGAAAGAGATCGTATGTGAGAGTGTGTGACAGTGTATATGACTGTGTGTGAGGGGAGTGCATGTGGGGAGAATGTGTGTGCGTGTGAGAGAATGAGGGTGAATGTGTGAGACTGCATGTGGGTGACTGTGTATAAGTGTGTGATTGCACATGAGAGTGAGTGAGTGTGTGTGTGAGAGGGTGAGTGTGTGACAGTGTATATGAGTGTGTGGGGGAGTGCTTGTGGGGTGAATGAGGGTGAGTGCGGGTGACTGGATGTGCGCATGCACGCGAGAGTGAGTGGGTGCGTGAGCGTGTGTGCGTTCAGCGGAGGCATGAAGGCGACCGTGGGGCTGGCACCACATGGGGAAAGACCTCAGTAGGTACAGAGGCTTGTGTGGCTGGAGTTCCCTCCTTATCCGAGCCTCTTCACAAACATTGTCCCCCAAGGGTCATGGCTGGTCTGCACTTGTACAAAATTGCCTTGGGACACAGGCTTAGAGACCGAAGGGGGTAAACACACCAGCCCCTCCTCAATGGCTCCGCTCATGTCTCTCCTCCGTAACCGTTCCTCTGATCAACTCCACCCAGCGTCAGAAGGAAGCAATCCGCACTATAAAGTCACTGCTATAACACACACGCCAGAACTTCCGGAAGTATTCAGATGTTTATTTCAAAGGCGTTTAAGTCAGTTAAATAATGGCATCTACGTGGAAATACCAAGTGACTCCAAGAAATCAGGCCTTGACTAAAGGACGCACCTCTACTTTTTATCAAGAGTTTATCCTTTCAAAGGGATAAGGAAATAGTGAAGATTTTCATAGTTCTAAATGCAAAACTGCAAATGCAAAAATAAAAATCAAATAAGACGTTAATATTCGATATTTGTTTTCTTTGTTTTGTGGAACAAAGGCCTGTGAGTCTTGTCTGTTTCAGAAAAAAAAATCTGCTGGACTTTAAGGGTGGCTCGCAGCACACACATACACACTTAGCAGGCATTGTAGGGACAGAAGGGACACTGAACGCACCTGCTGGGTGCGTGACACCTGCAGATGTGGCGTGCGCCTGGGGACCCGACCGTAGGCCACCGGGCTGCGCCGGGTTCCAGGGGAGTCGTGAGGGGAGCAGACCCTGAGTCATCTCCATGCACAAAAGTGGTAATCTTGTGAGGTGATGGACGGATCAACTAACCTGCCTGTGGCAGCCGTCTTGCCAAACCGGGGAAAATGTGTCTACTCTTCGTGCTGAGAAAGACATTGAGATCCAGAGAGAGAAAAGGATTGTTTCAAGTTCACCAGCGAGTAAGAGTAGAATCAGAGGACAAGGAAGAACTGTTGTGTCCTAGGATGGTGGCCTTGCCCCTTCAGAGACTTCCATATCCCTCCTCCCCCTCCCTCCTACCTCCTCCCCCCTCTCTCCTCCCTGCCTTCCTCCCTTCTCTCTTCCCGTCCTTCTTTCCTTCCCTCCTATACCTCCCTCCTCCCTCCTTCCTTCCTTTCCAGGAGCTAACGGTGTATCACGAACCTCCCTTCAGACCCACCTCATGGGGGCTTTGCAGAGAGCTCTTCTCACACCCTTGCATATATTTTCATGAGGATCAATCTACCTTCAGTTACATTTACAGAAATTCTTAGAAAGGGAAACCAAACATGCTTCCCAATCAGCTCACTCTGGTTATTTCAGCCAAGCCTCCCACTGCGTTGTGAGGCATTGAGATAGGAATTTGCCAAGGGTGATGCTTTCACCATCACATCATTAAGCAAAATAAACATCCTATGACGGCAGCATCCTCCCCGCGGGTCTCTGCAAGGAAACCAGACCCCGTGGCCTACCTCCATTCGCCTTTCCCCTCCTCACCGGCCACTGCGGCCACCACCCCCTCACGCGTCCCCGAGATCTGATTTGTGGTAACGCCTTGGAAAAGGCTTCCATTTGCCTCTCATTTGGGTTTAGGCCTCGGGATTAACCTCAAAGTGCTTCCCTGGGGCAGATTCAAAATAAGCTTTACAGAGGATGTGAAGTTGGTCTTTGAACTTCTGAGAAGCAGCCTCTGTATTCTGGACGGCCGGCCGGACTGCTGGCAGACAAGCTGGTGGGGACAGTTTAGAGCTCCTGGGCCTTTAAGCAGTTAGATGAAAATCAGGTTGGCCAGGGTCCTGACTATGCTTTTTTTTTTTTCCAGGAGAATAAAAATATGCTTTTGCCAAAAGTCTCCTCTTGTGACCAGTGTGATTTTAATTACATTTTTTTGGCATTGTCAAAAGCCCTGAACCAGAAAATTCACTTAATTAGAAACAAAAACAAACAATCCCGCAAAATGTGTGTCTCAGTGTTATAAAGAAAGCCAGGAGCACGAAAAAGGAAGGTTTCTCAAGAAATTATTTTAAAGATAATATTTTCTTTCAGTTGAAGGAAAGAAAAGGATTGTGGGGACATCATGAAGCATCAAAAAACTCTTGATTAGGTTGGAGATACAGCAAAGGTGGTAAAGAGGAAGAGCGACAGAACGTTGAAAGGAATGTCTAGACTCCTGTGAGCCCGTGTTCATCGGTGTGAGCGAAGCACGATTCAACTCGCTTTGAGTGTGGACCCTCATGTACGCGTAAGGATGTCTCCATATGTTAATAAGTGCTCCCTGAAGGCCATTACATTTTGTGGTGATGTAATGGCGCACTCCTGGCACACACGTCTGGGTGTCTGGGTGTGACTGTGTGATACCAGGTCTGTCCACACTGTGTCACAGGGTTAAAGAGGCGTCACTCCTAATGCTGCAGGGAGAAGTCCAGCCCCCAGCCACGCACCCAGGCCGCTGGCCGATAGCTCGTTCTTACACACAACACCCGCTGTTCCCGGCCACGTGCACTGACCGCAATTCTTCTGGATTCGTCTTGTGTCTCTGTGCTGCTTGGCATGGTTCTCCCCCTTTCTGCCCTCCATGGGTGTCCCTTGTGGCTCAGGGCACAGGAGACCCTGGCTTGTTGTGAGGCCTCCCGTGGTTCCCCAGTCCCACCTCAGCTTCTGAGCTGGAGTCCCGGGCTCCCCTCCGGTTCCGTGAACGGCCTCTCCACGTTCAGAACTTTGGACTTGGTGATGTTTGTTCTAACTCAGTGGCACTGAGTGTCCTGCTTTTTCCAGGGCAATGGCTCGTTTGCTTTCCTTCTGTGGCTCTGATCTCTGGGGCGGCATCCGATGCGTTCAGTGTATGGATCATTCTAAAACAGCAAAGAAAAAGAATGCAAAGAAGGAAGGAAGGAAAGAAAGAGAGGGAAGGAGGGCGGGAAAAAGAGGCTCAGGGTTTGGGGGTCTTTGCCCTTATGAATGTTAGCAGCAATAAATAACAAGGCAAGGGTGAGGACCCAGGAAGCTGGTGTTGGGGTAGGGGGGTGGGGAGAGCTAGGCCAGTGAAAGAGAGAGGGCAGGCTGTCTCCAGGCCTCACGAGCAAACGCAGATGTGACCGCCAAAGCGGGATGCAGGTCCTCGACTTGGTTTTAAAAAAGAACAGCTCTTTTGAGCAAATCTCGGGGCATCTGATTATTTAGCACGGCCACTGTATACCAGACCCCAGTAGGTTAACTTCCTTGCAAAAGGCCTTTTCTAAGAAACGTATGCTGTTGAAAATAAAGAGGGAGAAAGTTAAGTTGAAAACATTTTCCAAGGTTAAAAATTACATTCGGACAAATGAGATCCCTTCATGGAGCAAGTAACCAAATCTGAGAAGTGTGTGTTATCTCCATGGAGAAAATATGAGCTTAAGTGAAACCAGAGGAGGGGGGTCAGTCTGCGCCTGACCCCAAATGCCTCTCCCTCATGTCTGACTCTGATTCAAGATCGGCCGTCAAAGCTGGCGCTCTGCACAGAAGGGCTTTGTGGCCATCTCGGGGTATTTATTTCAGGCTAATTTTTCATCTGAGTCAGAGGAAACATTTAAAACCCGATGAAGTAAACTGCAGAAAGGAAGCAAAGATCCGAAAGGAAGGTGTGCCTGGAGAGACTGCTCATTTGTAAAGCTATCCGAAGAAAGTAAAGAATCCTCCAGAAAACATGGCTGGAGAGGGGCTCCCCTCCCGCGGAGGTAGGTGCAAACCTACCCTTCGGAAAGCCATTGTTCATTGTGAGCGCTCAGTTAATATCAGATCCAATATCATCTTTGGAGAAAATCCGTCTTTAGATCATTAAACGAACACGCCGCTAAGCCTGTTTCATTTATCTGTGACGTTTAGGACAGTTTTTTTTTTTTTTAAACTACAGGATCGCTGTATTTGCCCAAATATGGATCATTGTCTTCATAATTCAGAGTGTTTTAAAAGCGTCTTCTGTAGGTCACTGGTCTCTGTCATGTTAGGAGCTGTTACATTTGGGAAACATGAGCGAAACACATTTCAATGAACCAAAGACTTCTTCAAGCCTCTAAGACACAGGGATGCAGCGTCAGTCTTCCAGGAGATGTCCCGTGCCCAGTCTTTTATCCTGCTTCTCAGCCTTGATGATAAAACCCGCAGTGGGGGTGAATGTTGGGAAATGCGGATGTGACATCGAAGAACCCTGAAGCCCAGCGCGGTGCTCCGTGACCTCACAGGGTGGTCTCCCGGCCTGCCGCTCATTAGCACCACGCCCGACTTGCAGAGAGAAATTCCTGGCATCATTCCTCAAGTCGTTATTCGAAAGATATAGAACGGAACACAGAAATCTGGAGTTTTAAAATATCCTCTGGGGGCACCTGAGTGGCTCGGTTGGCTAAGTGTCCAACTCTTGATTTTCGCTCAGGTGACAGTCCCAGGGTCCTGAGATCAAGCCCCATGTTGGGGTCTGCCCTGCGTGGGAAGCCTGCTTGGGATTCCCCGCAACCCCCGCCGCTTCCCTCCCCTGCTCATGCTGTGTGTCTCTCTGTCTAAAAAATAAATAAATAAATATGAAAAGAATTAAAACATCTTCTGGCAATCCAGAGGGAAAGCACCATATAAGCCTCTAACTTTCATTAACATACAAAGAAAACGCGTTCTAAACATGAAACTGGATTATTGGCTTCCAAAATCCCACACTGCAACTGTCTTACAGAAATCCTGTTTCCCCACCCCCATTTTGTTGGGAGGCACTGTCACATCCAGCTTGAGTGAGGCCGATCATGATCATTTGCAGGAACGTCTTAGGCGATGCACATTCAACACACTCGCTGTGAGGGGCCTGCAGCCTGGGCTCTGGTCTCAGCTCTGCCATTGAAGAGGCCTTTGATTTAGGAAAATAATTTGCCCCTTCCCGGCCTTCCCCTCATGTTCCAAATAAAAAGTCTGAAGGAAATGGCATCCCACATCTGTAGCACCTGAGTCGATTCTGCTCTGAGTTAGTAGGACGGTGTTCCCAGACGTGATGGTCTTCTCTCTTAACTCTCTCTTCAACTACCTGTGCACTGCTGGTGATTTCCGCCCAAACGGCAGACAAGAGAGGAAAGTGTACTGGGGACACGTTCCTGGACTCACACGGGGAAGGTCCCTCGGATGTCTGACCATGCTCCAGGCATGATCCCACCAGCGTGAGTCATGCATGCCATTTGCTTCAATTCACTGCCCTGAGTGATCACAGGAGATCAAAAGTCAGACTCAGAGCAGGAAGTGCTTCTAAAATTATAGCCCCCCTCCCTGAACTTGACCTTCCTGTTATCTGTTCTTTGTGACGGGGCATAATTGCGCTGGCTCTGGTTACAGGGATAGAGGGGCTGGGAGAGCCAAGAGGGCAGAAGGAAGGTGACCTTGCCGCAACATCGACCACAGAACAGGGTTTCTTTGTGTTCGGAGGCTTGGAAGGTAGGGGCCAGGCTCTGTCCCCAGGTTGGGACTGCACGTCATTCTCGGCCTCAGTGCCTCGTGCCGGCGCATGTTTCTCAGGATGGGTTTTCTGTAACAAGGTGAGCGCCTTTCCACTCGTGTTGCCCTTCTCATTGAACTTTTTAAGCCTTCCCCTGAGAATAACTTTGATCAATTCTGGTCAGCTTACTTCTGAGTCTGGGACCACCTCTGGCTGCACTGTAGGGCTATAGGCAGCAGGGGTGGGTGGGGGTAGGGAGGGGGGGGCAGGGAGGATGGAACGTCATCCAAACTCCAGGTGCTCTCAACAGTGTAGGCGTCTGTATGGAAAAGACCTCAAAAATAACTTTGTGCCTACTTTATATTTTCAGTGGATTGCCAGGAAGGCAAGTTTAAGTAGATTTCAGAAAATAATTGGGGAGCCTGTATGGCTCAATTTATTGAGCTTCCAACTTCAGCTCAGGTCATGATCTCATTGTTCATGAGTTTGAGCCCCGTGTCCACTCTGTGCTGACACCTCAGAGCCTGGAGCCTGCTTCAGAATCTGTGTCTCCCTCTCTCTCTGACCCTGCCCTGCTCAGTCTATCTCTCTGTCTCTCAAAAACACATAAATGTTAAAAAACTTTTTTTTAATAACCATTAATTCTACTAGGTATCTATCCAAGAAATACAGGTGTGCTGTTTCAAAGGGGCACATGCCCCCAATGTTTATAGCAGCGCTGTCAACAACAGCCAAAGTATGGAAAGAGTCCAAATGTCCATTGATGGATGAATGGATGAAGAAGCTGTGGCATATACATATAATGGAGTATTATTAGGCAATCAAAAAGAATGAAATCTTGCCATTTGTAACTACATGGATGGAACTAGAGGGTATTATGCTAAGTGAAATTAGTTGATCAAAGATAGACAAATATCATATGACTTCACTCATATAAAGACTTTAAGACACAGAACAGATGAACACAAGGGAAGGGAAGCAAAAATTATATAAAAACAGAGAGAGAGAGAGACAAAACATAAGAGATTCTTAAACATGGAGAACAAACAGAGGGTTACTGGAGGGGCTGTCGGAGGGGGCCTGGGCGAAATGGGTAAGAGGCATTAAGGAATCTACTCCTGGAATCATTGTTGCACTATATGCTAACAAACTTTGATGTAAATTAAAAAAATAAAAAACAAGAGAAAAAAAGTCAGTGCTCACATAAGCACTCTATCTGTAAATTATGTATATTATATAAAATTATACACATGTGTATACCTATATATGAATGTATCTATAAATATATAACATATATAATAAATAAGTATTTAAATCAAAACAAATGATTCAAAGACAATGTTAACTGGAAAAGGTTTTTTGAAGTGTGAAGTCACTCACCAGTCAAACGTGGTGGCATCTCTCTCTAAAACTTCAGACTCAAGCTGCACGCACACCAGGACGACAGACGCACATGGGGGCCTGTGCGCACAGCGCACTTTCCTGTCTGCACCCTGGACAAGTGTCTCTTGCTTCTCAGGCAGGTGCAATTCCACTGCCCCCTCACTTCCTGGTTGAACCTTGTCTCTGGCGCTCCAAGGAAGAGGGGCTCACAGAAGGAGCCACCCAGTGCTCTTGTCTAGACTGACTCCTTGAAGGTAAGGGCCTCGCATTTTCACGTGGGTCCCCAGTTCCAAATACAGGCCTGGGGACCTACCATATCCAGGAAATATTTATATGTGGAATTTGACTAATTATGTCAAGCTGTGTTCTCATGTATTTATTTATTCAGTAAATGTTTACTGAATGATTTCTATGTGCCTGGCTGTCTTATGTGTGAAAGTTTTAGTGCTGAGTATGAAAACCTGCTTGCCCTCAGGGGACTTACAATTGAAGGAAGAATGATAATATGAGCTTATACAGATGAGAGATGACTTTAAATAGTGCCAAATGCCATGGAGAAAATACAATGGGCAATGGGGTTGGGAGTCGATTGAAGTGTAGACGGTGGCTGACATCAGTGTCAGCATCTTTGAGAATGTAATGATTGAGGTGACACCTAAGTATTGAGGAGGAAATAGTCCTGGGAATATCTAAGGGAAGAGTATCCTGGGAAGAGTTGACACAAAGTGAAACACAAACAAAAAGCAGAGATGAGAAGGTGGTTAGATGGCTTGAACCTGCAACGAAGAGGTCTAAGATGGCTACACTGTGGGGAATAAGAGCAAGGAATGTTGATGGTGACTGATTCATAAAAGCTTGGAAACACGATAAGAGTTTAGATTTTACTGTAGTTCTAATGGTGAAATATCGGCAGGTTTTAAGCAGGAGGATGATATGGCACTTTATACTTTTAAATGAATACTCTGGATGTTTTATAGAGATTGGGTCCATGAGACATCTATGGAACAAAAACTTTGAATAACTGAGATAGAGCTGGTAGAAGTGGCCATGGCTGGAAATATAAATGGGGAAACAATGAAATATAAACTGGGAGTGGATAAGATTACCTAAGAAGATAGTAGCAGTAGAAACAAAAAAGGTGGAGTAGAAGACAGAAAATGTAGGCCACCTGCAAATTTGGAGTCCTGGCAGACATGAGAAGCCAGCAAGGGAGCCTGAGAAGAAAGACCTGAAAGGGACGTTGAGGCCATAGTACCTAGAGAGGACAGTGCCTGAGGGTGACTGATCACAGTGCCAAGTGTTCCTGAATGGTTGGGTGAGACAAGGACCAGATGAGTCACTGGTAAACTTGAGAAGATAAAGGTCACTGCTGACATTGATAAGGGATATTTTATGCAATAGTGGCAACAAAGATCCTTCAGGAAGTCGGTTAAGAGAAACACATGTGAGGAAGTGGCAATAGAGGAATTGCTTTGTGAAGAGTCAGGGTTAGAAATGGAGGTTCTGTTTAAGTGGAACCAAAAGAAGTCTAATATTTCAGAAAGATCTTATCAAACTTGCGTGAGATCAGCAAAGCTGATGGAAATTACCTTGCAATGAGTGAGACACTGATAGTAAAGTAGAGATGGCTGATGCGCAGAGCAAGCAGAGTCCAAGGGGAAGATGGCATGCAGGACCCAAGAAAAGACTGACTGCAGGAAGAAGCCAGGATAGTTCTGCCTTTGAAGCGGGAAGTAAATCATGATACATGGACAAAAAATTCAGAGACAGATGCATCTTTGTGTTGGGTATGAAGGAAGATCATGAGCTAAGAGCTGAGACATGAGAGGGCTAGAAGCTGAACTCATCAAACCTGAGAATGGCATGTTGGATTTCCTCTGGGAATGTAGTATGGATGTCTGCTCAGTGCTTCTGGACATAAACTGGAAGTGATATTAGACATCATAGTTGCACAAATGGGCTTGTTTGAGAGTTGACGTGGCAGAGTTAGCATTTTTCCATTGAGGACAGATGAGTAGGGACCACGAGGGTATTTGTAAGAGGGGACACACAATGCAGGAGCGTGGATAAACCAAGTAGGGTGTGTGGTAAGATGATGAACAGGAGCAGTGGAGAGTGTAAAAGTAAAGACACTGAAAATCCCTGTGGTAAAGTCCAGGTATAGCCATGACAGTGGGTAGCTGAGCTGGGTATGGAAGAATGGTTGTTAGAAATGAGCTGCTAAAAAGATAAGACTCTAGAAAATGGAATGGGTCCTTTATGTTAATATTCAAATCACTTGAAAAAATGCCAAGAGAAATGATGGAGTGCAGAGCAGGAGGCAGGAACCAATGGATGATCAAGACGGGGAGAGTTTGGTAGGTACCAGCAAGACACAGGAAAGATGGGTGACTCATGTTCCAAGGAAATGGGATTTTTAAGGAGAACAAAGGAGAATATTTTATTAAAATGTTAGATTTTCTTAACACAGTGTCCATCAACATTTGCTAGAGTGTAGAAGACAAACAAACAAAGCATTGTCCAGTCTTACTTCCTTTTGTGTCATGAAGAGAGGTTGGTAAAGGTTGCTAGGGTTTTATTCAATATTGAAGAAGTCTCCAGATGGGCTCAAATGCTAGAACCATCTCCAATAGCCAAGGCCTCTCAAATCTTCCATTTCTATACTCTTCTTGTGAGAACATAGAAGATTATATACAGCCATGTCTTATGTCTTCAACAACTATTAGATTCTGTGTTTATAGAGTGGGAAAAATAAGACTTCAATCCATCTTGCATTTAAGAAGAACCTATACAGGTGTGCTAAATGCCATAACTGAGATTCTTGAGCTGCACTGTAAGGGTATACAAGGGAGACTTGTTAGGACCCTTTAGAAGAATTCAAGCATCACCTGTGCTTATCTTGAGGGAGAGTATACATTTCCTAGGTGAAAAGAGAAGGAGGAACATTGTAGGCACAAAGCGCAGCACATATAAATGCAGAGAGATGATTGGATATGGCAGAATTTTGATGTGACTGGAGCCCAGTGTGCCCAAGTGTGCAGTGTGGGTAGGGTTAGGATGGAAGCAGAGGGAAAGGGTTAGGTTAGGAGTAGAGGCTGTTGCAAATTGAACTCTTACCCTGAGAAAATTCTGTGTCCAATCAAATGGCTTCTAGTCCAGTCTGCAGTCCTTGGAACTCACACTGTCTATGTGAGATGTGGTAATCAACTAAAACTTGAGAAATACGCATACACCTAGTGAGTTCATAGGGCTAATGGGGAAATGCTCAGGTATCTTGTCTGAATCACAAGGCGAGAGGTGTGGCTATTTCTTCTATAGGCAAAATCAGACAGATGCACACGAGTAGGAATGATAATCATGGATCCACATCCTCCGCTGATTCCTCAATTCTTTGTGATGAATTGCCAAGAATGGTATTCCTAATCCCTACAATTGTCCTGGAAGTAGCTCTCCTGTCCTCAGCCAGGCTCTGGGCTGAGGGCATTATCAGATTTGTCCCGAGTCTTCCAGTACAGCAGCACCAGAAGAAATGATGACCCCAAATCTTTGGCAGCATCTCCTAACTTAGGTAAAGCACTCATGACCATTGCCATGTACAGTTTTAGAGAGGACGCAAAAAAGTCATTAACTTCAGCTTAGAAATGGACTTGGCAGCTCAGAGAGGTCACAGAACAAGTGTCCAAAACCACAGCTACTGATTTTTATCTTAGTGATCTTGAGCTCCTAATTTTAAAAATCAAGACTTAAAAGAAAACTGTACAACTGCACAGTCAGGTGGTAATAGCTTCACTCAGAAGAACAGTCCTTCCCCCGGAAGTTAGGTTTTCTTGCAACAGTAATAATGATCAACTCATTAAATGTGGTTGCCTTAAGGCATTTTGATAAGATTCATACACAGATTGCTATTATTTAATGGATATTTATTTTAAAGAACTAGTTATTCGTGTATTCAGACTAAAATAACGCCTCTGCTCAATCTTCCTTAAATAGATATTGAATTATTTTCAAATGTATTCAAGCAATAATGTAACACAAAGGCAATTTCATGGATTCACAAAGTTGAATGTTAACAACTAAGTCTTTTATGTAGTGATTTATGATACAGTAACTCCAAAGTTTAGAGTTTCAACAAAATTGGATTTTCCAGAGCTGTTTACAGTAAGCGATTATAGTTTTGTAGTGCTACGAAAAAGTAAAAATAAGTAAAAATACTGCATCTTTTATATCCATAAGAATTTGGTCTTGTTTACCTTCTCAGATGTTTTATATCTGCCTTCTCCTAAGCAGGATCATATTGTCCCTAGATTGAAAATTTGGTGACATTCCAGTTCTTGGACTAATTGGGCTCAAGGTTTGGGGAGATAATCTGGGTCTTTCTTCAGCAAGGATTTAATGAGTGCCTATTACAATCTGGGCCACGGGAAAGTTTCCAGAGATGAAATAATATTTGTCATGTTTGCAGAGTCAGAGCTAGCCAGGACTCTGAAGAAGTAATCCAAGACTCTGATGGAGGTGATATGTGCAGTCATGGAAGGGGTGAGCTAATGTGGAGTGAAGAGGGAAACACTATTTCATAGAACCCAGGGCACAGAAGAGAGAGTGACGATGGGGGTCTTCACTGCATGCAGAAGAGTTGGGAGAGTATAAAAATTGAAGGCATCTGGAATACTGGTGGGCCTGCATTTGTGTTTCCCACCCCACTTCCAGTCTTCTGAAAATGAGGCTGCTATATCCATCTGCCTGTCTTTGCAACCAAGTGAGCGTTCAAAATTCTCACTCTTACTTCAGCTTGTGTTTCTTCTCCTGAGATTCCTGCCCCAGACCCTCACCTATGTGGCTAACTTGGCCTGTAGGCATTAGGAGGTCATCTTCTTCTATGCTCTCTGTCTGGCCACTCTCCATATTCGCTCTCGTTGATGGCCTACACAACACACATGACACACGCATTTTGTATTAACAGACCACTGAGTATAACCGCCTTTTAGGGGAAAACTGTCCCTTGATACATCCCTAACTTGTCTGAACCAATCATGATAATTCCATTCTTCCTACCAGGGCTTGATTTATGATTCTGGTTCTGTGATGTAATTCTGACCAGTGAAATGTAAGGGCAGGTCAACAGGGGGTTTCTGAGAAATGACTTCCCTTTAGTTAAAATAAAACAAACTAAAATAAACACAGAAGAGGGAAGGGAAGGGGAGGGAAAGGAGTGTCCCTTCTGCTACTGGACCTGGATGTTCCTGAATTCAGGGTCCAGCAGGGTAGCATCTATCTCACAACCACAAAAGGAGCTAACCTGGGGACATCCCAAGACACTGACAAGTATTTTACCCTAAGTCACTGTGCTGGAGGATGGCCAGTGAATTGAGACAATAAAAGTCTTTCTTTTCTTTAATACCAGAAGAGTCAAGGTTTCGTTTACTTGCAACAAAAGCACTCTGATTGAATCTTCCTGCCTCCACTTGCAAACTTCTGAACAGGATTCCAAAGAGCTGGCTGCCTTTTCTCCAGATTTGGTGTTCTGCTCACCGCCCCCCACCCCCAACCCGGGACCTGCAACGAGGCTCCCTTTCCCCTGTGGCCGTCGCCGTAGAGAGACCTACTCCCAGGTGATGACCATTCCTGAACTTTCCATCTCATCGCCAGGAAAGTCTAGGCACATCTGGGTGCTGAAGACATTCAGATGGAAAAGATGTTTTCCTCAAGGGTGCTTGGGGACTCCTCACAGAGAAGAAATTGTTATGCAAGTCATGTTTAGTCCCCATTTTTCAGAATTGCGCCAGGTAGGGAAAAATATGTCTTCTCTAATAACAGTAGTTGCAAAAATTAAATCAGTGATTCATCCTTCAACAACAACAGAAGTCTGACACACCCCAAGCCCCTTTGTTCTAACTCAAAAGAAATAAGTCACACATGCTCACAAATGGCATGATCACATTTCTCCCCTCAGATCACTCTTGTTAATAGATTCTAGGCCCTTTGTTGGCTCCCAGGGATGGCCTCTCACCAGCGGCCCATATACCCCTGCTGCTCTCCGCTCTCTGTCCTCGCTGTCATGTCAGCTTGGGCGTTCAGAATGCAGCACCGCAGACTAGGGATTTCAACAATGGAAATCTACTTCTCACAGTTGTGGAGGCTGGAAGTTCAAGATCAAGGTGCCTGCAGATCTCATTCTTGGTGAGGGTCCTTCTCCCGATTTGCAGACAGGTGTCATCTTGAAGCATCCTCACCTGGCCTCTTTGTGTCCGTGCAGAGAGAGATAAAGAGAGAGAAAGAGAGGGGGCTTTGCTGTCTCTACTTGTTCCTGTACGGGCACTGATCTTTTCATGAGAGCTCCACCTTCATGACCTCACCTAAAGATAATCACCTCCCAAGTGTTCTGTCTTGTAATGCTATCACTGGGGAGTTAAGGCTCTGATGTATGGATTTCGGGGACACGAACATTCAGTCCCTACCGGTGATTGACTGATTCGGCCCTATCTGGCTCCTCAAAGCTATTCCCATCAGCACCCATGCAGCATGGATGACTATCTTCCAGTTTCTCCTCTGCTGAGAACCCCAGAACCAAGCTCAAGCCACTTTCTGACCCTCTTAATGCCATGGTTCTTTCCCTCTTCTGTTTTCATTTCCAGTTTTGGCTTTTTTCCTACCCTAAGACATAAAGTGGGCTCCGCTTCCCCAAACATGCGGGATGATCACACCACATCACAACACATCGCACGCCACAGCTTGCTTTGTTTCCTGTCACAAGGGCCCTGATGCCACCCCCCCCCCCAACCACGGACTCCATGATCCAGCCAGCAGTATGCACATAGACGCAGTGAAACTAGTCACCACTTTAAAAAAATTTTTTTATGTTTTTATTAATTTTTGAGACAGAGAGAAACAGACATGAGTGGAGGAGGGGCAGAGAGAGAGGGAGACATAATCTGAAGCAGGCTCCAGGCTCTGAACTGTCAGCACAGGAGCCCAATGCGGGGCTTGATCCCACGAATGAGATCATGACCTGAGTCGAAGTCAGACCCTTAAACAACTGAGCCACCCAGGCGCCCCTGGTCACCACTTTTTAAAAGAAGATCAGGATTTCTAGGAGTTCTGGACTCCATTTCTACACTTGTTAACCATCAGTACTATTTCAGTAGCTATTTTTTCATATTTATTTATGTATTTTGAGAGGGCCAGGAGCGGCAAAGAGCGGGGAGAGAATCCTAAACAGGCTCCGAGTTGTCAACACAGACCCAATGTGGGGCTTGAACTCATGAACCGTGACATCATGACCTGAGCCAAAAAATTAACTGACTGAGCCACTCAGGTGCCTCTGCTTTGAGTGGCTTTAAAAGCGATTCAGTGTATGGCTGTGTCCTGAGAAAAAAATCATTTGGGGAAGTCCTAGATGGAGATGGAGAGACATGTAACAGGGATAAGCAGTCACTCTCCAGCATGATGAAGGCTGAAAGCCATTGTGATGTGTCCCAGACTGCTGAGCAGGAAAACACAAGCTTGGGTTCAATGTCAGCTCCAGAACAGACATCAAGAGGGCAAACTGTCAAGTATATGGAGGATTGTCAGTCTAGCTGGTTTTCACGGGGAGAATCTAGAAATACTCCAGGTTACTTCTAGCAAGCTTTTATTTATTTAAGAGTAGTTTAAGATGACACCAAGGAATTAGCTCCAAGCGCATTTAAGAAATTTAGGGCATTATATGTATCAGCAACTGAGAACACCTACCTCCAGACACTTTTCAAAAAAAAATCTTGAAATTAAGGTTCTATTTCATATTCATCAAAAGTGTATTTGACAGCAGCACTAAGGAGAATCACAAAAAACAAATGCAGATGTGGTGCACGGACCTCCGTACTCTACCCGTTCAATTCTTCTTTATTCAACGAACATTTATTTCATCCACACCATATACAAAGCACCATTCTGAAACCTGGGGACTCAGTAGTAAAAGATAGGCTCTATATTTAGGAAACATGTATTCTCATTGGAAAGATGGACACTGATTAGGTAAAAGAATAGAGTGATTTCTTTTTTTTAAATTTATTTTTAATGTTTTATTTATTTTTGATACAGAGAGAGACAGAGCATGAGAGGGGGAGGGTCAGAGAGAGAAGGAGACACAGAATCTGAAGCAGGCTCCAGGCTCTGAGCTAGCTGTCAGCACAGAGCCTGACTTGGGGCTCGAACCCACGAACGTGAGATCTGACCTGAGCCAAAGTCAGAGCCTTAACTGACTGAGCCACCCAGGTGCCCCAAAAAATAGAGTGATTTCAAATATCTGTAAATGCTATGAAGAAAATTGAACAGGCATCAAGAGAAAGCAGGGAAATCAGCAGGGAGCGGGCCTTTCTCTGGGAAGAGTTTTGGAAAGATGGTCTTTATGCTGAGAACTGAAAGTTTAGCAGGAAGTACACAAGCAAGGATCTGAAAGCAGATGACAGAACCGATGACACCGCAGAGGCAGCAAAGAGATGTCAGTGAGAGCATCATTGGGTCCCTGTGACCAAAGCATGGTGACAGAGGGGCCGATATCAGGAAACGATATCAGGAAGGTGGCAGGGATGGACTGTGAAGGGTCTGGCAAGCTCTGGGGGAGGGCTGGGACCCACATTTTGTCTTCTGTGCGGAAAACAGCCATGTCGGTAGAAGACGTGAGCAGTGAGACAGACAGCAGGCTGCCTCTACAGACCAGGAACGAGATCCCTTGCTTACCTCTAGGAACACGAACCAGCATTTCTGAGTCCATTCTCTTAGATTTTTTTTTCATCATTCAAAACATACAACTTTATTGATGGCACACAAATGAAGTCTTTGGTGGATAAATTCAAGTCAAAACAAATGACAGATGTGTAAGCTATTTATGATGGACAGGTTCACTGTCAATTTTTTTCTTTTTTTTAAACTTTTTTTAACATTCTTTTTATTTATTTTTTTTATTTTTAATAGTTCATTGTCAAATTGGTTTCCATACAACACCCAGTGCTTTTCCCCACAAATGCCCCCCTCCATGACCATCACCCCCTTCCCCCCCTCCTCCTCCCCCTCCCCCTTCAACCCTTGGTTCGTTGTCAGTATTCAATAGTCTCTCAAGTTTTGTGTCCCTCTTTCTCCCCAACTCTCTTTCCCTCTTCCCCTCCCCCTGGTCCTCCATTAGGTTTCTCCTATTCTTCTGTTAGACCTATGAGTGCAAACATATGGTATCTGTCCTTCTCTGCCTGGCTTATTTCGCTTAGCATGACACCCTCGGGGCTCTTAGATTTTTCTAATAAGTAAGACTGCCATGACACCATCGGTGTTCACTGAGAAACGTAAAGAAACATTCCTATGAAATACATTGTTGCATTTATTTTAAACCAGCAGAGCCAAGGGGTGGATATGATGGGCTGTATTCAGCATATCATATAGTGTCTTCCTTAAAATAACTCCTTGGGAAAGTTACAGAAGGAACTGACTTTTTGTCTCCCATTAATATTTGAAGACACACACTTCGTCAAATACCGCCTTTGCTTTTTTGCAAACTTTTTACTCAACGTCAATCTTTTTCAATGACTTGAAATCTTACTGAGGTCGAACATGCGTAGAGAAAATGCCATGTTAACAGAGTTAGGTGGCTCGGTGAATTTTCACAAACCGCACACCTGTGTGACCAGTACCCAGACTAAGAAACACAATATTTCCAAGCCCTGAAAGCCTTCTTTGTATTCACTCCACCTGACTCACGTTTATCTCGCTGTGAAGAGAGAATTATAGAATGGATTTATACGTCTAATCATATTTCCTTTCCTTTACTGGTTGCTAGAAAATTCAGAACCATATTTTGGGTGGATTGGTAATAGATGACGGAGCTTCAGAGAAGGTTTATGTGCAGCCATTTCCCACTACAGTGATTTCATTCTCATCGTCCCTCATAAGCTTTGTCCTTCATTAGATTTTTGGACTCCAATTCCTCTAATTCATTTTAATTTCATTGAATGTGATTTTCTAACACAAAGAAAACTTTTAGGAAGGAAGCACCCCACAAAGCCACGGAGATCAGTCATGTAAACACTATTGTCAGTCAAGTCTGGACTCTCCTCCATGAGCTGGAATTCAGGTAAGAGTGAAGCAAGATGGCGAAAAGAGGCTGTAGAATAACCCGGCATAGCGAAAACATGCAGCATGGAGCACCCACGTAAGACCCCGTGCGGATGACCCAGGATGGGTGCCATGGGCCCCGGGTCCTTGCACACTGGAGATGTCACACCACATTCCAGATTGTTCTCTCCACTCCAGTGCCCAGGAGCTCAGCTACAGAGGGGGCTCTGTGGCACAGCCGTGGCTTTTCCGGAGCCCAGGCAGAGCGGTGGGAGAGGAGCCTATCTGCTGTGGCCAGCCGGGGAGTCCAGACAGGACACGGGTTATCGACCTGCAGAGTGACCAGGGTGGAAGATCCCGGCAGACATTCTTCTCTGGCTCTCAGGAAGGCCTCTACCTGGTCCTCTCCGGAAGTCAGATTCTGCCGTGAAAAAGTGCAGTGATCCTCAGTTAAAAATGCATTCAATTATCCAGGCGCCTGGGTGGTTCAATCGGTTCAGCGTCCAACTTCAGCTCAGGTCACGATCTCATGGTTTGTGAGTTCAAGCCCCGCATCGGGCTCTGTGCTGACAGCTCAGAGCCTGGAGCCTGCTTTGGATTCTGTGTCTCCTTCTCTCTCTGTCCCTCCTCCACTTGCGCTCTGACTTTGTCTCAAAAAAAAAAAACAACATTATTTTTTTAAAGATGTATTCAATTATGTAATCTATTGGGAGTTATTGATTTTCGAAATAATTTTTTTTACTTTAGAATCATCTTGGGTATTTTGAAAAAAAGTACAAAGAGAGTAGAGAATCCCCACATCCCTCACAGCCAGTCTCCCTGTTCTAACAGCACATGTTGGTGCAGAGTTTTGGACCAGTGTCAAGGCGTCACCGTTGGGAGGACGGGGGAAGGCTCCAGGTTATTCCAGTTTCTTTCTGCCCATCCTCTGCTGCAGACACCACGTTGTAATCAGTTGTGGAATCCTTCTGGGCTCCTCCGGCAGGCCTGGGACAGTTCCTTAAGCTTGTTCTTGATTTCCTCAACAATGTTAGAGACTACTCATCAGGCATTTTATAGATTGGCCCTCAGTTTGGATCATCTGGTGCTTTTCTCAGTTTGGGGGGAGAAGACCAGAGATGAGTCATTCTCGTCACCCTTGGAAAAATGTCTCCTGTGCCCATGACTGATCACTTTCAATGTTGACCCTGAGCACCTGGCCAAGGCTGGGTCTCAGATCTCCCTTCACGGTGAGCTGACTCTTTCTTCCTCCCCATATTATACTTTTGGGGAGTAAATCACTCTGCAGCCCACATGTAGGGGTATTTGAATTATGCTCCATCTTTCCACACACACAGTGTCTACATATATTATTGGGAATTTTTCTGCATGAGAAATTGTTTATTCTCCTCCACTTATTTTTTTAAATTTTAATGTTTATTCATTTTTTGAGAGACAGAGAGAGACAGAGCACAAGTCGGGGAGGGTCAGAAAGAGAGAGGGAGACACAGAACCCAAAGTAGGTTCCAGGCTCTGAGCTGTCCACATAGAGCCCTACGCGAGGCTCAAACTCACTGACTGTGAGATCATGACCTGAGGTGAAGTCGGATGCTTAACCGACTGAGCCACCCAGGAGCCTCCTCTTCTCCACTTACTTATTCAAACATTTATTTATACACTTGCCCCCCACTCCTTGCCCACAGGTTGCTTTCTGTGGTCTCAGTTACCCATAGTCACTCGGTCTGAAAGGAAACAGTGTTCCTTCTGACATGTGACCAGAAGGTCGATAGCGGCCGCACCACCTCACAACGCCCACGGCACTGAGCCCTCACCATCTCATTGCGTGGGCACTTCGTCACCCACATTGTTGTGAGAAGAAGGGTAAGTACAGGACAATGACAGGTTTTGAGAGAGTGTGGGAGCAGGCTCCCAGAACGCTTGTTACAGCTTCCTGGTGTTATCCCTGCTCTGCACCTTCTGTGTCTAATTTATGAATTAGACGGTGTCCTGAGTGTGCACACCCAGGGCGACACGGTGCAGGGCAGAGCACTCCTGTCTTCGGGCATCCACTAGGGGTTGTGGAGTGGATCCCGGCAGATAAGAGGGGACGGCTGTGGCAGTTTAGACTCCTGTGTTTCTATTTTCTAATTGAGGTTATAATCCAATACAACTTCATTTTTTTAAAGTTTATTTTTTATTTTAATAGAGAGAGTGGGTGGGGGAGGGGCAGGGAGAGAAGGAGAGAGAGAGAATCCCAATCGGGCTCCAAGCTGTCGGCACAATGCCCAACATGGGGCTTGAACCCAAGAACCATGAGATCATGCATGACCTGAGCTGAAGTCAGTCGCATGACTGACTGAGCCACCCAAGTGCCCCTCCAATGCTACTTTATTTATTTTGATACTTAGTCTTTCTGGTTCTGACCATCAGGCTCTTCCAGTTGAACCCTGTGTCTCATCATTGTGGTTTGTTTTTGCTTCACACTCTTTTATTTTAGGGGGAGGTTGCAAGATACTCTGGGACATCTTTTTTTATTAAAATTTTTTTAGATATAGTTTATTGTCAAGTTGGTTTCCATATAACACCCAGTGCTCTTCCCCACAAGTGCCCTCCTCCATGACCATCACCCCCCCTTCCCATATCCCCCTCCCCCTTCAGCACTCAGTTTGTTTTCAGTATTCAAGAGTCTCATGATTTGCCTTCCTCCCTCTCCTGAACTCTTTTTTCCCCCTTTCCCATTCCCATTGTCTCCTGTTAGGTTTCTATTGTTAGATCTATGAGTGACAACATACGGTATATGTCCTTCTCTGCCTAACTTATTTTGCTTAGCATGACTCCCTCAAGGTCCATCCACTTTCCTACAAATGGCCAGATTTCATTCTTTCTCATTGCCATGTAATACTCCTTTGTATATATAAATCACATCTTCTTGATCCATTCATCAGGTGATGGACATTTAGGCTCTTTCCATGATTTAGCTATTGTTGAAAGTGCCGCTGTGAACATTGGGGTACATGTGCTCCTATGCATCAGCAGGACATCTTTAAAGTCTCTGCCCTAGCTCTAAAACAAATTATCTCTCCAAAGTGTTCGGGTCCCTCTTATTGGAGAGTGATATTCAAAACCAAGCTCTGGGTATTGAATGCTACTCAGGTGTCACTGTTTCTAGGCCCTCTCGGCTCACAGAGCAGAGAAGAATGTGTATATGATGTATGCGTTTATATATGCATGTTAGCCCGTGTGTAGACACACATGTGTGAACATTCCTACTGTAACCCTGCATGTCTGTATGAAGCTAGTCCAGTATTACCATCTATAACTCTAACCAATGATTATAGCCTTCTCCCCTTGCTTATCTGGACCCTGATAATTCCATTTACTTACTTGTTCAGCCTCAACTTTATTTTTGTTTTGATTTGCCGAATTTCTTTTTCCTTAATCTTATAGATTCTACACATTTCCAAAGTTGCTCTTACTAATTTTTAAAAAGAACAATAAGGCCATAAAACATTTTATTTATAAAAGCACCAAGTGTAGACATACATAAACACCTTTGTCTTGTTTTTTAATGTGTGTATTAATTTTTGAAGGAACCTTAGTTTGTGTGACTGACACACCAGTCTAAATAGTCAAGAAACAGAATCATGCAGGGTTAAATGTTATCATGTGCTATTGCATAAAATGACAGTGGAGCATGAGTTTGAAGTCAGCTCTATTGTCTTCTGGGTCTACACTGAGTGTGCAACCTGATCTCCCAGAGCTCAATTTCCTCTTCTATAAAAGAGGGTTTACTGAGAGGTTTACATAAATATCCATCTATGATCATTAGCATGGAAACTAATTTGAAGTCGACTCTCAATAAATGCTAATTTCGTGTTTTTTCTCCATCTTTAATTCTTGCTTTGTTGTCTCTAGCTCCTTAATTGAGGTCAACTCTTTGCTACGACAAACTGCTCAACTGACAAATCTCGGTCTCGGTGACATCTCACTCTCGAGTAATCTTGGATTGGGTTCTTTCATTAGAATCCTCGCTAAGTAGTAGCAATCTATTTTCCACAAAAGAAAGGTTTGATTTCCAACTGCCACGGGAATCCGAGCTGAAATCCTCACTGCACACATGAGGGAGAGTGCCTGTGGAGAGCGCATGCTTTAAATCAGTGCACTGCAAACCAACACCCTGTTTAATAAACAGAGCAGAAAAGCCAGTGGCTTCCTGCACAGCTGTCTGAATTCTAGGCAAGCCAGAGAAGTCCGGGATAGATAAGTTCAGTTAGAGAGACATCAAGAATAACCAACGCCCTCTGGGTCCACAAATAGAGTTGCTTATCGAAATCATCCACCACTCAAAGACTTAATTTATTTCCCTGACTCAATAAAACAACGGGTCTTTTATACAGTATCTGAATAATGTAAACCTAATACAGGTGAGGGAAATCCTATCATCAGATGTGACGGGGAACACAGGCTTTAAGTGTTGAGTAGAAATGATCCCTTTCACAATATCGCAGGACAGTGGGTAGAAAGATGAATGTCGGTCCTGCGCCTGGAGCGGAGTTGGGTAATCCTAGCTCCCAGCGTGGAGGGACCTGCATGGGAAAAGAGACAGATTACCCCACTGTTGAGGCACCAGGATTCCTGACCGTGTTGGGGGATCGTTCGCTCAATAAACACTTTGGGGGCACAAGCTCAGTTCTTGTCTGAGCACCCAAACAAGGAGACCCAACTCCGATTTTCTTGAAACGTGGAAGCCAACTTTCCAACAATGGCTGCTATTGTCTCTGTATGGGTGAAATCACTCTCTTTGGTATCAACAGGCCAAACATGATATGCGTGTGTGTGGAGGGGGACTGGGGTTGTGAGGACACTATAGATTGATGGACGTCAGGTGCACAGACTGGGAGTCCGTAGACGATGAACGAGTGAGGTGATAAGTGCAACTGGAACTGGGCCGTCCTTGCAGATGGCTGCCAGACACGGTGAGGGGCTGCCTTCCTGCCCCACAGCGTGGCCTTTGCTCCCGAGGTCTCATCTGTTCTGGATTGTGATCACCTGCCTCGTAGCTACTTTGTGCTCTGACTTGGGTTTCTCTGTAAGCTCTGTCTTCTGACGTGATCCTGGAAAATCTCTGAGAGTTGTCAACTCCTTCTCCTTCTGGGCATAGACCAATTTTTGGTCCCTGACTTTTTTTTTTTCTTTCTTACTGGGGATGCTCTTCACCAGAATCTTGCTGCTTTTCCTGGTCTGATTTATGGCCTTTCCTCAGTGACCCCTAATCTCATGGGGCTTAAACATGAAAACTTTTTTATACTCCATTTTATAACTCCATTGATCAAAACTGTTAGTGGTACCTTATGGAATCATTAAGATACCGCAAAGAAGAAAATCCCACCATTTTCATTTTATAGCTACAGAAAGCAAGGTTCGAGGCCAGCAGTGGATGACTGACCCAAAGTCACAGAGCTGAGAAAGCAACAGGGCCTCTTGACCTCAAGCCCCTCCCCCAATTCTACAAAACTCTATGTTTTTAGCCATAATCACTTATGAAGGAGGAATAAATTCTGTCCTTACTTGCTTATGTTTTGTTTTTTTTTTTTAGTCCGAAGAGTTTACGCGAAACCATCTGGTTATAGATAATATACTTTATTTCTTAATAAATAGAGATAATCAACTGATCACAACACAAACCTAAAGACCTTGAAAGAAATGTCTATATATGTAGCCTCCATTTCTATTGGGGAATCTTCCTTTTTTCTTTAGGACAGTGTGAATAAAGCTGCCGCTCACTGAGTACACATTACACACTGCCCCGTGCTGCCATTTCCCATATTTTATCTCACTTAAACCTGATAACAACTTGGTGTTATTGGAACTGTTATCCTTGTTTACACAAGAAGAAACCGAAGGTCAGAGAAGGTATATGGTATATTTTCAGAGTCACTGTCTAAAGTAAGATCTGCCTCTCTGCAAGTTCATGTTCCTCATAGACTACTCTGCCTCATTAACATCCTTAGGATGAGTGACATAACTTTAATTTAATAATTTAAAAGCACCTTCTGTAGGCTAAATACCAGGAGGAAAATATCAACAGTGGTCATCTCAACTGTTTAATGAAAATGGCAGGTGAATTGATTCCCTAAGAGGCCAGAGGTCTTAAATTTAGTTTTGAATGGTTTTGGACTAGTCATGGGTAAAAATAAAAATAAAGATAATAATAATAATAATAATAATAATAATAAAACAAAAAGCCTCTTAATCTGTGTCTTCATCCTGCAGCTCTTTCCTCTGACATTTCCTCCTTAACTTATTTAACCTCCTCCTGAAGCTCTCCTACATCTTCTGAGACATATGTCAGGAGAGCCCTCCTCCAGAGATGTACTGCTCTCATGTGTCATCAGCGGCATGACAGCTCGGTGCTGCTGTCACCATAAATAAAGCTGAAGTTCTATTACCATCAGGAGTTCAGATGGGGGCATGCCAACTTACCGGAAAGGTGCCCAGTATTAAAGGCATAATTTCTGATGGACCTCCTAAACCATGCTCCCTCCCTTCATAGGGGAAGAGGTAAGTTTTCAAGACATAGGCACCCTAAAAAGAATCCAGGAAGTGCAAGTATGAATTACTGAGATGTGGAGCCCTAGTCAAATTCACAATACAAATAAGCAGGTTGTGGTAGGAAGAGCTTTCCAGAGAGGACATCAAAGTGGGGAGGGTTGGCCAAGGTGAAGGTGAGTCTGCAGTCTCCCATGATAGATGAAGCATCAATCCTCAAGGGGGCCTGGCTCCTAAGGGACTCCATGTGGTCACCATCTGAGTGCTTTGAGTCTCAGCTGAAGGTCATTTCAGTTCCCAGTTCCCTTCTGGGCTTTCCTGCCACCACACCAGATTTCCCAGAGCTCCCTGCACTATTGTCAATGGGTCACTCAGCACATTTTAGTGACTGCATGTCTCTGGGCTTCACCAGGCAGGAAGGCAAGGCTGTGTTGTATTTCTCTTGCATTCTTAGAGCTTAGCACAGAGCCTGGCACTAGGTGTGAACTCAGCCACTGGCCATGGGATAAATCCTCAGCAGTGGCTGTAGACAGTCACAGAACGACAGTCAGATCCACCAACCATCAAACTGAGAAGCAGAAACAGTTGTTGGCGAGATGCTCTGTGAAGACAAAATTCCAGTGCTGCCGCCAAAGGTCTAATCAGCTGATCATGCTGAGTGGTTGGGTCAAGGTTATCAGAACGCAGCAGGATGCTCATTAGGGCCCCCTTTCCATTTGCACAAGGAGCTTCATTCCCGACTCCCGTGGCTCTGTTTTCTCTCCCGTTTACTCAATAAACTACCATCAACTGACTACGTTGAACCCCTGATCCTGATGAACAGCACATGTTCAGCACACCCTTTCCTCATAATGCAGAAGAATCATGAAAGCAAAACCTACCAGCATTTTCCACGAGCATGCTTCCTCTAGGACCAGCCCCCTCCCAGCCCCTCCCAGATTCTTGTCATGAAATGGCACCTGCAGTCCCATGCTCCATGGGTCCTGAATCAAGTGACTCCCCACCACCTTAGGAAACACGGTTCTCCCTGGGATGGGGTCCTAGACTCCCAAAAAGGGAGTAGGATATCATATTTATTTAAGCATCCCATGTGATAGGTAATGCGGCAATACATTCAATACAGTTCATATTTAAAGTAATTTCTCCATAAACGTGAAATATACTTTCTGGTCCACACTCATGTAGAGTTGACCATACACTTATGATCTCCATTTCACATGAGACTGTGTCAAAACCAGTAAGCACCTTGTTCATGCTAATATGTTGGCAGGCTCTAACAAAAGTGTGACTGACTTCAAACTCCATGTTCTTCCCACCCTGGCAGCTGCTTTCCAAATGATATCATCAGGAGGGTCTTGTTCCCAGAGAGAAGCGGTGACTTGTCCGGTGTCTGTTTTACCCCCTGTGTGACTACGGAGAGAACATGTGCTTGCCACCATTCCAGGTGCTGAGAGCCCCACAGAAAAACAGTGGACAAAGTTTCTGCCTTCAGACAGAGAGCGGTGGAGTGGTGGCACTGCCTCTTCTCTCACGGGCAGCGTGCATAATAATCACACGTGGTGTATGCATTCATCCCCGTGCCTTGGCAATTCTCAATTTAAAAACTTCAGTCCTGCCCCCCGCACATCAACCAATTCTGGAGCAGTTTATAGATTGTGTTTCTTTCTTGGACAAAAGCTTCCAGCATTGATAACTAGAATTTTTTTTAAATGTTTTAATGTTTATATATTTTTGAGAGACACAGAGAGAGAAACAGAGTACAAGTCAGGGAGGGAAGAAGATACAGGGAAACACAGAATCTGAAGCAGGCTCTGAGTTGTCAGCACAGAGCCCCACTCAGGGCTCGAACCCAGGAACCGGAAGATCATGACCTGAGCCAAAGTTCGATGCTTAATCGACTGAGCCACCCAGGGGCCCTTAACTAGAAATTTCCTCTATCAGCAACCATCAAGCTTTTGCAAATCCCATCACCATATACAAGTAGATAACATAAGAACCATTTCTATGTTTTCAATAAAATGGTTTCTGAAAGCCTGAACTTAACTTTCAAACGGTAGACATGACGCTGTGTGGCTCTAAATGCAGTAAGAGTCAAAGGCAGGGGATCACAGCATGAACCACATCCACCATGACACCCAGAGACGGGGTCGCCCAGAGGTGGCACACTCGTGGAGGGGTCCGGTGACTCCGGATTTCTGGCAAAGGAGGCAAAAAAGTGAACGTGACCATGGAACTGGAGGCCAGAGCTTCCCGAGGACCTAGGCTGGCACCGAAGAGTTCCAGGGAAGGCGGAGCCCGACAGAGAGCCACATGGATGTGCCATGAGGCTAGGGCCGGTCCCCAGGGAGGCACAGGCTCAGGGGCCAGGGCGGGGGCCCTGCACATCCATTTCAAGCAGATAGTGATGAGTACAAGCTAGTGCACCCGTTCACACAATCAAATACCATCCCCTATGTGTCACCGGCACACACACATCCTAGCTTTTCCCTGCTAAAAGCACTTTTGCCACATTCCCTGTGTTGTTTAAAAAATTGTACACTTTTGGGGCACCTGGGTGACTCAGTCAGTTGAGCATCCGACTCTCTTGGTTTTGCCTCAGGTCCTGATCTCACGGTTTGTGGGTTTGAAACCCCACATAGGACTCCGTGCTGACCGTGCCGAGCCTGCTTGTGATTCTCATTCCCTCTCTCTCAGCTCCTACCCCTTCTGTCTCTCAGAAATAAATACATAAGCTTAAAAACACTTTAAAAAATTGTACACTTTACTTGAATTTTAAAATGTACATGGCATATCTATTCCTATAATATATATGATAAAATATTCTAAATTCTAAAATACTGTCATTGTATTTTTTCCCCTTTTCCCAAACATGTAAATAAATATAAGTCTCATTTCATGTCTTTCTATCCAAGGGAACAGAGGAGACCTTGATTTGTAGCGTCTGCTAATTTCTTCATTGTAAATATTCTCACCATAGGCAATGTCAAGGTGCCAGAGTTTTACTACGTGACTAGAAAAATTCCTAAATATTTGACTTTGGCTTTTCTAAGCTACTGCAAGCCAGCTGTATCAAACCCCGTCCCTCCTCCGTCTACATGATAACAAACCTGTGTGACATGCTCTGAAATCATGCAGCTCATCTTTTCTCTTAATACTGTCATTCTGGAAGGTAGGAAGTCAGAATATTTTCATCTTGATTTTGCAGAATGGGAAAGGGGGGAGGAGGCCAGAAAATCCGAAAGGGATGAAAAGAAAATAGAGGATGACATGAAATATAAAGAGGACTCAGTAGCTGTTTGGTGATTTGAACTCCTGGTGGTGGGGACGGAGCACAGACAGAAGGCAGAATGTCCGGGAGTCCGGGCCACGCAGACGTTCTACAGTGAGAAGTCGCCCCTGTCTGCCTCTCCCCTGCGCTCAGTTGAGCCTTCTTGGCAGGGCGCAGAGCAGGAGACCCCGCCGTGCTGGGTTGGGGGGGCTGGGCTGTGCCTTGGGCTGCAGGTTTCATGCCCACATGCAGACATGGGGTGCCCGGTGGCGGCCAGCCATGCCCCGCCTCTGGGGCAGCTCACAGCCACCTCGGAGAGCCGCGGAAAGTGCCTCCGGCCCCGAACTTGGCTTTTACAGCTCAGGAGCTTTCCCTTTAACCTGCTGTGACCCGAGGGCTCCCAGGAAGATGCCTGTCAACTTTTCTCTCTACAGGCTAAATAATCCTTTGCCCAGAAGACCCCCTGGGGTTCGATTTCCCCTGCCCTTTATCATTTTTGTGACTCCTGCTTGCGTTCTGTTTGAGACGAATGAGAAACTGCTTCTGGGGGAAAATCTCACCCTTGACCCTGCACCGAAAGGCAAAGGAAATGGTGAGTTCAGAGTGAAGGATGGTCATGAGGCCATTTCTTGCTAGAAATCTCTCTCTGAGGCCTCCACTCCGCCCCCTCCAGACCCTGATGCGTCAGCACGTCAAAGCCACCTCGCTCGCAGAGCCCCCATCCTGCACCTGCACCGGGGCTGGGGGGGTCTGAATAGAAGGGACTGAGGGGTGAGCTCACACTTCTCCTTTCAGACTCGTGGAGACTGGGATCCAAGGGGTTAACTGTCTTGCTGAATATCCAGCTAAGAGTTAACTGAAGAGAGAAATGAGAACCCAGGCGTCCTAAGGCATTCACGGTAGAGTGCTGGCGTACTTGACCCAACGGTGAGTCACGAAGAGGGAGTTCCTGGCGGGAGGGCACAGTGAGAGCAGGTCACATTCCTGCTGCTGTCCACATTTCTCCTCTTTCCAGCCCAACATGGTCGCAGCAGGCTTCTCCGCCTTCCTTGCCATGCTGTCCTCAGCGCCTGGAGCAGCGGCCAGAGGGTAGCTTTCCTTCTGTGTGCATTCGTTCCTTTAAAATTATTATTTAAAAACATGTTTAAGTTTATTTATTTATCTATCTTCTTATTTATTTTTTATCTATCTATCTATCTATCTATCTATCTATCTATCTATCTATTTATTTATTCAGAGACAAAGTGTGGGTCGGGGAGGGGAGACAGAGAGGGAGAGGGAGAAGGAGAATCCCAAGCAGACTCCCTGCTGTCCGCACGGAGCCTGACGTGGGGCTAGAACCCATGAACCATGAGGTCATGACCCAAGCCGAAATCAAGAGTCAGAGGCTTAACCGCTTGAGTGCCCAGCGACCCCCATGTGTGTTTGCTCTTCCCGGAGGAAGGTCCACCATCTTCCGTACGACTTCTGAGGATGGCTGTGACCGATGAGAAAACGACTATTTTTCATTATATTCCCTTTCACATACATTTTTATTACAGACTTACAAGTGGCAGAAACCCTCAGGAGTCACTTAAATTACAGAAGATGTATTATAAGGGAGTGAATAGTATCTGAACCGTAAGGGCAACTAGTGTAGCCCGGCCTCCCGGAGGCTTAGCCCTGGGACAGAAGCACCTTTGTTCTCCGCCTCTCTGCCCCAGGGCGTGGGAGGCCGCTCACACAAGCAGCTGCAGGACTGGCCCAGAGAAGAGCCAGGGGTTGGTCACACAACTGCCAAGAGCTGTGTGACCTCAGGAAAGTCACCTAAACTCTCTGACGATTATTTCCTGGTTTACAACGTGGGGCAGCAGACATCTGTTCTTCCTAGCATACCAAATAAGCAAATCTTATAAAATGCTTTCAAAACTTTAAAATAAGATACAACTCAAGATTAGTTTATTACAGTCAAGGATCACCCTCTCTTCAGGCTGGAAAATGCAAATCAGATGGGTAATAATTTCCATCAACCTAGGAAACGTCACTAGATCGTCACAAGCCACGTCAGGATGACCCAGAGTGAAAGAAAACCTGTTGGCGATGAGAAAACTTAAAAACAAGTAAAGAAAATTAAAAAAAACACGTGCTTTTGAAAATTCACGATCTTCTGGGGTTTTGTTTCGCAAATCAGAGAGCAGGAAAAAGGCATAGGAATTCTTCACTGAAACCATGTGAAGGCGGTTCAAACAGGTGAAGAGAGGACTTAGAGATTCGGTAGCAAATTGCTAAACTGTGGCTCGCTTCTCACCCTGGTGAAAAATAGAGACTCTTGCAAAGAATTTGTGTTCTAAGGTGGCATTATGTTTACAGGACCGGATCCTAAGTCTTAGAAACTAAAAAGGCCTTGAATCTTGATGCTCACACGACAGAAGGAGGTGGAATTGTTTTAGACGGAAACAGCACGCTTCAGACGCAGCCTGGGCGACGCAGGAAATGAATTCTTGAGTGTTTCGTGTTTCATACCTGGAAAAAAATGAATAAGCAGAGACTAATAGTTATTCACTTTCATGGATAATTTCTTTCAATGTGACTTCATAATAATATTAACAAACCACTATTGATATATAAACACTGCCATAAATCACATTAGTTTGATTCGTGGCAGTGACTCTGGAAAAAAGAAAGAGTCTAAATTAACACAAGTTCTCTCTTACTTTGACATTTATCTACTGGTCCATTCACTGAACAAACATTCTTCAAGAAGCATGTTATGTGAAGTGGTATGCGGACCTCTAGGAGAGGGGGAGGATAGGCAGAAAGACTTTATGATATGGCTTTATGGTCCAATTAGATAAAAAAAAAGATGGATCAATAGGGGTTAAAATCTAGAGATGTAGATGATTAATCTTGAAGATATAAGTCGCTGAATTAGAAGCAGAATGTAAAATAAATCAGAAAAGAATTGCAGACAAAATATGAAGCATGGAGCTTGGAAATCTTGCTGGTTGGGATCAGGGTTTCAAATTGTTCCATTGCTCTTCAGAGAACTAAACTTCTTTTTTTAACTCCTTTAAAAATTTTTTAAAAATATAATTTATTGTCAAGTTGGCTAACACAGAGTGTGTAAAGTGTGCTTTTGATTTTAGGAGAAGATTCCCATGATTCATCGCTTACATACAACACCCAGGGCTCATCCCAACAAGTGCCCTCCTCAGTGCCCATCACTCATTTCCCCCTCTCCTCCACCCCTCCCATCCACCCTCAGTTTGTTCTCTGTATTTAAGAGTCTCTTATGGTTTGCCTTCCTCTCTCTCTGTTTATAACTAATTTTTCCCCTTCCCCTTCCCCATGGTCTTCTGTTAAGTTTCTCAGGATCCACATATGAGTGAAAACATATGGTATCTGTCCTTCTCTGACTGACTTATTTCTCTCAGCACAATACCTTCCAGTTCCAACCACGTCGCTGCAAATGCCCGGATTTCATTCTCTCTCATTCCCACGTAGTATTCCGTTGCATATATAAACCACATCTTTTTTATCCATTCATCAACTAATGGGACATTCTGACTCTTCCCATGATTTGGCTATTGTTGACAGCACTGCTACGAACATTGGGGTACACGTGCCCCAATGCATCAGCACTTCTGTATCCCTGGGATAAATTCCCAGCAGTGTGGTTGCTGGGTTATAAGGTAGTTCTATTCTTAATTTTTTGAGGAACCTCCACACTGTTTTCCAGAGCAGCTGCATTCCCACCAGCAGGGCAAGAGGTTTCCCTTTTAGAGAAATAAACTTCTTACCTAAGTAGAAACGTATCTGCAAATCATTCACTACAGTTATAAAGTAATCCTGGAGTACTTCCTGTGGTGCTGATGCAGAGGATCGTGTGAACTGCTGCCATGGAAAACAGCTCAACGATCGGAAGATGACTTTATAGCTGTGCCATCTGTAACCAAAGCTGGTTTTTGCCTTGCACTTTGTTGGAATATCCGCAAAATATCACCGCGCTTCTGAGCACGGAAGGAGGACTCCGCGAGCACACTGCATTCATTCATTCACCAAAGAGGCAGACTTTACAAAGTACCGGCTTTGTGAGAGGGTGACCCGGAGCCTGAGGAACCCGGCACTGGGGACAAACGCGTATGGACAGGTGTGCACGCAGACCTCTAAAGCGCTTCGGTCTATAGCATCTCATTTGTCTTACAAGTGCCTTGTAGGGAAGATTGAGAATATTAGAATCCCTGTTTTGTGCTTTAGGAAATCGAGATTCAGCAAGACTAAGTGATTGCTGAAAACACTCACTTGAAATAGAGAAGCTCTAGTTAAATGCAGTTCTTCAATTAGAAACAAAGCCGTTCTCTGTTAAGGAGTAATCAACTCGACTTTCTCGAGTAGATGGACTTTATTTGGAGTGGGAAAAGAAGACGAAGCCTGAGCACATACCCGGAAGGGGCTTCTCCTTCTTGAAATCCTCTCTGCCGTTGGCCACCAGGACTCCTTGCTTCCTCCTCTTGGCCGGTGGGAAGTCTCTCCTCCTTCCTGGGTGTTCCAGGAGGGTAGGACTGAGCCGTCTCTTCCCATCCTGTACCCCAGGCCCCCTCGTCCCTGCCTGTGTCTAGGGTCAGTGTGCACAAGGCTCTCCACCCAGCGCCCTGACGTCTACACGTGAGGGCTTCCAGAGAGGCTCAGGAAAGGTGACCACGGCGCCTTCCCCTGTGAGTTCTGTCCGGCTCTGCTGGCCCCCCTCCAGGTGAAAGACCCCACCAGTCACTCTACTTTGAGGCAGGAGAGCCTGGGTCACCCTGGACACCGTGATCTCCCTCCACGGAGCTGAGTGCTTTCAGGGGACTTCTAGCCTGCTGCACGCCAGGAGACAGTGCCTGGGTGTTCCGTTTGCCATGGCTCCTTTCACCCCCACATTGAAGAAACCCCGACGTTTTCTCAATATAAAGAAGAGATATAAATCATATGGAGTTTATTTTCTATAAACAACACACATTAATAATTATTATTAATATAATATAATATAAACATTATAAACATAACATTATATAATAATACTTACTATTATTTTGGTGCATCACTCTAACTTCTCATTCTTTCTCACAGCCTGGATGGGAGGGCACATCAGGCAAAGGTGAACACTGGTCCAGTCCATGAACTCAGTAGGATTCTTCAGTGGTTTGTCTGGCAGGTGACTCATCCTCTTGGCTGTGTCAGGGTCTGACTACTCCCAAGTGAATGGCCGTCTGGCCACGTGGGCTGTGGGCATTCATTCCTGGGGCACACCTACCCAGCTTTTTGCTCTCAAAGTTCAATATATTTGGTTGTTCAGCCTCTTCGTCTTGACCCCAGGCTTTGGTGGTTATGAGTGACCTCAGAGGCCCCCTGCCCCCTGCCCAGAGCCAGGAAGATGGGGACATTTTACAGCTTCCTTTGCAGTCACATGGGGGCTAAGGGGGGCACTCCTGTGATAAACGAATTCAAGGCTTGGAGACTAAATGTCCCACATGATCTCTCTCTCTCTCTCTCTCTCTCTTGTCCTTAGTCGTCTGAAGGGAAAGGATCCATTGAAACACCCTGGGGAGGTTCTAGCAAATTCTGCCAGCACAAGATGGGAGGGCCCAGAATCCCTGAATCACCACCAGGCCATCTGCTAAATAAAGGATGTAGGACACATGAGAAAACACGCTCTATTGCGTCTCACGGAGGTTCTGGTTGCTTCAGCAGTTAGCAGAAAGTACCCTGACTAACAAAACCCCACGACATAGCCCTCCAGACAACCCCTCGGGAGCTCTGGTTGACTCTACATCCCTAATGTTCTCTCTTAGAACAAAACTGGTCCTTTGCATAGCCACCATCCCACAGCAGCAACAACGGGCGGTCATAGGGCCCACTCCAGCACCGGCCACTTTCTAGGTTACTTACAATGTGGGTTTATGAATCTTCACAGCAAATATACAACTCATTTCCCCCCACTCACAGATGGAAAACTGGAGCCCAGAGAAGTCAAGTAAGTTGGCCGAGTTCTCTACAGTCAGCTCCTGGTGAGCGAGCTCCGGGAGACCCACCACCTCAACTCCTCAGCCCTGACATGGAGCCACCACGCTGCACACGCATCTCCGGGGCAGAGGATGGAGCATCCATAGCGGTTGTGAAACAGACAAACAAACCTCGCAGAGCAGCCAACCCTTAATGACCCGGCTTTCCCATTTTTGCAAGAAGAGGCAGATTTATAGTTCATGACGTCCAGGCTACAGAAGGTTCTGACAACTCCCGGATAGAGATTCTTGTGCCTTATTCTCATCCAGCTCAAGAAGGTAAAACTCACTTCCTAACTGGACATCGTACTAGGAACTATTGATGCAATGCAAGAACCGAATTCCAGAAATATACCGAGTCTTTCCTCCAAAGCTACGGACCATTGATGAGTGAGGACAAGCTGAGCCCAGGTAGGAAGGGCTCGGGAAACTGGTCACTCCCAGGAATGAAAGTATTTGGTGATCTCCTGATCCCAGGGCCCACTGCTCCTGGAAGGGCTATCATATAGCAGCAACTTTCAGAAGCAACTTCTTGAGATTATTTCTCTCCTACATATCTACATGCACAACTAAGAAGGAAGGGAGGGTGGAAGGGAAGAGGTTGGCAATAGGGCAAAAAATCCTGGTGCTGGGGTGGGCTGGGTGGGGGAAATTAAGGCATAAGGCAGGATGGGAGCAGGTGCAAGGACCCCCATTCTTCAGGGGTAGGAGGAGGAAAGCAGGGGATGATGGAAAGACTGTTGAGGTAGAAATGACCAGGCAAGGAAAGGATCTCCTGCAGAGAGAAAGAGAGAGACAGAGGATTCTGGGGTTAGTGTTCTGGTCGACATCCCCAATTTAAACACATAGCCATGTTTTGTACTACGTTTTCATGTATGTGGGCATTTTTGCCAAGGTAAGCAATGGATATTAATAAAAATAAGAGCCGCTACCATTTATGGAAAATCCACTACGTACAATATTAGACACATTTAATGCACCAGCCTCTTCTTCCAGCAGCCTTGCCAGACAGGAATTCTCATTTCCACAGGAAACCAGGCAGATGAGGGAATTTTTTCAAAGTCAAACAGCTAATAAGACCAAAGTCTCTGAGGGTGGGACTCTGAGTTACAGCCAAAGCGGAGTGTCTGAAACACCTTCCCATGGTCTCTGGCTCGTCATGATGGCTCAGCTTCAGATCACGCTGAATAAGGTGGTGGTGGCGACCGTTATTTTCCGCACACCTGGGTCAACAAGGCTGGAGGAGGGAGAGGAAAGAGTTCTTCTCACTTAGGAGGGATGAGCCTGGATGATCTGCCTGTGAGGATGTCATTGGGGCAGGTCATAGGGTGGATGTGGGCTGGAATGAGGGTCACTGTCCCCACAGTGTGTATTGGGAGTGGAGCTAGAGGCTCCTGGAGGCCACACTCCTCAGGGAGCCTGTGAGGTGCACTGTAAGAGGTCCACTCGCTGATCTGCCTCTGAGCCCTACAGTGAGTGTTTTCCTTCCTTCATTGGCTCCCTCCCTTCCTCCCTCCTTTCCACCCCTCCTTCCCTCCCTCCTTCCTTTCTTTTTTTCCTCCCTTCCTCCCTTCTTCCCTTCCTCTCTTCCTCCCTTTCTCCCTTCCTTCTTCCTTCTTCCTTTCTTCTTTCCTCCATTTCTCCCTTTCTTCTTCCTTTCTTCCTTCCTTCTCAACTTACCAGGGGGTGAATGTTCACTAGCCAACCAGCATGAGGATAGAACAGAATATTTTCGAATACCAGCACCAGTTCAAACCCCTCACCTCTCTTTTAATATCTGTGTTAAAAGGAGTCCCCAGAGGTTCCTAGGTAGTTCAGTCGGTTAAGTGTTCGACTTAGGCTCAGGTCATGATCTCACAGTTTGTGAGCTTGAGCCCTGCATCAGACTCTGAGCTGATGGCTGGGAGCCTGCTTGGGGTTCTTTGTCTACCCCCCACTTTCTCTCTGTCCCTCCCAAGCTCTCTCAAAATAAATAAATAGACACTTAAAAAAGGAGCTCCCATATGCACATTAAATGTGCTCACCAGTAGAAATGCAATAAAATAACCTCTAACCCAGGATGTTGAAAAGATGGAATTAAAGAATTTTATGAAGTGTTCCACATAAGTCTTGGCACAAGGGAGCTGATCAGAAAGCTCCTCTTTCTCAGGATGATGGTCTTGGGACAATCAGATGTCTTGGTAAGAGACTGGTCACTTTCCCAGCATTTTTGAGGCCAAACCCCCTTCACATGAAGGTGCTACTAGACCAAAGCTATTTTTACCCATCAGCTGGCTGAATCACTAAGACTCCGAGGAAAAATGACTCATAGGGATTCACATCATGGAGCTGCTGACCATGACTCCTGTCACCTCCTTGCACACTTCTGTGACCTTGGGAGAGACCACAGCCCCCTGGCCGCACCTGTCTCCGTTGTGGGTAGATGGGTTAATGGCACTGCGGGGATGACTCATGACTCTTACTCACTTTTCTCACCTCTCTGCTTTCTCCCAAGACTCCATGAAGCAGCAGGAATGATTTTAAGTGTAAATTCTGGTCAGGGGTGGAGAACTTCCTAGAAAATCTGTCAGCCTGACCCAAGCAGTGCCTGGTGGAACAGCTGGGAGATGGAGGGGGGAATAGGTCTGGGTGTTGAGCCTTCCCACAGGCTGGTGTCATGACAGATTTCCAGCTCCCCTTTCAGATAGTGACATATTGGTATGTGACACTCTTGCATGAGGAGTGACCATCAGGCAGGGCAAGTGCGCAGCCTGCAAGGCTGTCCACAGACGACCAGCTGTAAATCAACACATAATGGGCTGAGTGGGGCCACACAGAGTCACCCAGAGACACAGGTCAAAGCTGGTCTGCAACCAGACTGAATATTTGCATGTCTAAAGAAACAATGTGCTGCTATACAGGGTCGGGTTTAATGAGAAACCTAGAAAATGAAATCGAAGGTTGGCTGAACCTCAGACGCATGGTCCCTAGACTCTGGAGCCCTTGTGGCTGAGACAAGAGTGGCTCTACCCTGGAAAGAGAGATGTTGAGCTACAAAACTTTTGGAACATTCCCCTCACTCCCCTCCCCTGTGGGAGAAGCCACCCAGAGAGGATGTGCTGATACAAACATTCTGATTTCCACAATAATTACAATTTAGTGATGACCATGGCAGGATCAAGCAAGCCATTGAGTATGGAGCACTTATGTGTGCAAAGAAGGTGGTTCTTCTGAGTCTGGGGGTGAGCCAAGCTAGTGCAATGCAGAGACTGTGCTGGGGAGAAACTTGGGTTGTTTCTGGGAGAAGGACCATGACCACACTCATTTCCCGAGCTGCCCATGCCACTCTTCTGTGTGTTTGCTGGTGCCCAGTAAGGGCCCAGTCTTCCTCCTGCTGCTGGACTTCCCAGTTTCCCCCAACTTCTCGTTTCTTCTCTCCACAGACCATTTCAGGCCTGGGATCCCTCTACCTCCCCACTTCCTTGGGACAAGTTGGAGGTTGGTCACGGCCTGCATGTCAAACTTACTCTAGCACAGGGCTCCAGGCACAACCACTTTAAAAAAAATAGTTAGGGGCGCCTGGGTGGCTCAGCTGGTTATGTGTCCAACTTCAGTTCAGGCTGTGATCTCACAGTTCGTGAGTTTGAGCCCCACGTTGGACTCAGTGCTGACAGCATGGAGCCTACTTGGGATTCTTTCTTTCTCTCTGTCCCTGCACCTCCCCCCAACACACACACTTTCTCTCTCTCTCGCTCTCGCTCTCTCTCTCTCTCTCCCTCTCTTGGGATAAATAAATAAACTTTACAAATTAAAAAGAAAAAGCAATGACTAATAATCCTAAATCCCCTGGAGTCAGGAGAGAGCACCCATGTTCTCTGAGGCACAAAGACAGTATGGCTCAGTAAGCCCACAATTAGAAGCCAAACTCCCTGTCAGGGTTTTTGAGGCAAAAGAGCAGAGCATTTTTTGAGATTTGTGGGGGAAGACATGATACATTTACAAGTGTTGGATGTCTTTAGGGAAATATGTATATATACACACATATATACAAATATACATATAAATATACATATGATCCTTTGCTCCCTTAGAATTAGAAAGCCATGTTAATGGGTGCCCCAGTACTGAGAGTTGTCGTACATTTACTGTGAGACCTTTTCATTCTGAGTCTCTCTACCTATGATCATTATTTTGTCAAGGAACTATTGATTATTCAAAATAGTACAGCATGATTTTCCTTTTAAAAAAAATCTCCGTACAAAATGAGCTTTCTAAAAAGCAGCTGAAACACCTTATCTCTGTCATTAATCCCCAGGAAGGAGGATTTTGATTATCAGTCCTTTGAAATTCCTTCCTACTACTGCCTGCTGTCAAGAGGCCCATCATCGCCTTCCCCCACAGTCCTGTGGAAATAATATGTATTGCTTGTGAGCAGGGGAGAGACCGAACTTGTCCCTTTTCCAGGGATTATTTGTTGACCAAGAAAACAGAAGATATTCCATAGTCCTTTTCTTTTTCTTCCTGCCAATGCTCCACACAACTCTTCAATTTGGCTTTCTTTTTTAAATTAATTTTTAAAGTTTATTTATTATTTTTGAGCAAGCAAGTGAAAGAGAGAGAGAATGAATGGGGAAGGGACAGAGAGAAGAGACACAGAATCTGAAATGGGTTGCAGGCTCTAAATTGTCATCTTAGAATCCAATGCAAGGCGTGAACTCATGAACCTCGAGATCATGACTTGAGCCAAAATCTGATGCTCAACTGACTGAGTACCCCAGGCACCCCCCCATTTTGTTTTCATACAAATAAGAAACAAGCTCATGTCATAACTTGGTCTAGTCTAAACAGTGATGAAGACAAACAGACATTGGAAGCAAAAGAAAGGCAGGTCGTATTTTATCCTGTTAATGTGCTGAATCATTTTTGAGCAGATCTGTTCATGGCTGAGAACTGATACACCTGTCCCCTGTGGTGGCCTTAACAGTCAGCATAATCCAGAAGGGAGCATGGCAACACAAACAGAACCCCACTCCCAGGAAGATGTTCAGGGAGGTGTCCTCAATGATGTTTTCTAATCAAAATGATTTTGAAATTCAAATACAAAGAGCAACTAAATATATCCTTCCAATAGCATTCTGGTGAGAAAAACAAACAAACAAAAAGACGGTCATTCCAAATTGCACACACAGTTATCACAGTGAAAAGGGAAGAGAGAAGAAGGAATCCCACCTGTGAGAAACACCTATGTGCCTGGCTATTACCGATAATTTACCTCTATCGATACAAGTCATCATAATTTTGTAGATAAGGAAAAAATCAAAAAGGTTAACAAGTGAGCAAGGTGCCCTGATCAGATGTTGCGTGGAGGTTGATGCCAGGGTCAGGTGTCTCCAGGTCTGGGTTCTTCTGCCATTCTTCAGAGTCCTTTTTTCACTTTTGAGCGGATATTACATGGTGTTGGAACAAATGTGGTTGATCGTTTCCTTTTAGAACATCCTTTGTGTATTATTTTTCTAACAATAGTAATAGTAGTAGTAGTAGTAATAGTAGTATTTCTATCCTATTTTGGTAATTATTTCATTGGGATCTTTAACGACCTCTCTATGAAGGGCAGTTTGTCAATGAGGATCATGCTCACGGAAAGGGACCCACAGAGGGAAATGGCAAATGCGGCCACGTGGTCACATGATGCTTCTCTTTCACACCATCATGACCATTACCTCATTTTATTAAAAAAAAAAAAAAAAGGCCAGGAGGCAGATTTGTCAAAGCTGGAAGGGATGATAAAGAGACTGGCCAGTGATTTTTAACTTCTTGAGAGGAAAAGCAGAGGAACAGAGGGAAGGGACCTGCTCAAGTCCCGTAACCGATGCCAGAGCTGGAGCTGACCCCCAGCCCGAGGCTGCCTTGCTGGGGCCCACCACCCTCCTTTCTCTGCTCCGTGCATGGTGCACAGCTTCTGCGGAGGCTGAACTCTCTTCCCTGTCCTCCTATTGAGCTCACCTCCCAGGAGGGAGGTCAGAGTGAAAAAAAAAATTACAATAAGTCTGTCCCCAGCCAGCTGGTCTACTCTCCCTGGGCTGCTGTTCAGCAAGCCAGCAGCTGAGGGGCCCTCTCCCCGAGGGGAGGAAGGCCACAGCCTCATTTCTCCTTTCTCCTGAGGCCACGGGCAGAAGGGGAGGCGGGGAGGTGGCTTCTGAGGAGCAGCTGCTCCATATATCAGCTTCTTATTTCCCAGAACTCATTGAGTGCCGCCTGGTGATATTTATACCTCCTGGACACACTCAGATGCTTAAGGAACGGGCTTTGCCATACAAATTATCTGACATTGAAACATTGAGAGTAGAGTGTCTTTGTTTCCAGAAGTTACAGGATGGAACTGCTCCCATTCTGTAAGAGCCATGTTGGCTGTGTTGGGGGCCGCCCCTAGAAATGTGCCATGAATGAAGGTTAGAGAGAGAAGAAACCAGTGATGAACTTGGAATCTTACCCGCAAGCCCCGCACTCAGTCCTGTCCACCTTCACTGACTCTCCACGACCAAAGCACACAATAAAAGAAGTATCTTTATGGGGGATGGTCTGCCACAAAGATCGCGTGAACACCCGTCCCATGAAGGGGCAGCAGCGATGTCTGAAGGCTACTTACACAGCAGCCACTGGGTACGCTTAGTCCATCGACTTCTCCGAAAACAACACTGTCGTATGAAAGTGAGTGTCATCTGGCACTGGCTTATTTTACAGGTCCTCTACGAGTTCACCTCATTCTCTCCTCTGCGCTTGCTCTGACTCCCTCGAAACCCTCTTCCACCTGGCGCCTCCCAGGCTCTCGCTCTCTTGCTAACTCGGGTCTCTGCTTGGTTGGCATCAAGGACCCGCACCTGAAGGCCTTCCTCAGCCAGTGTGACAAACACGTCCGGCCTGTCCCCACTGTCCCAGCCACTCCTCGTCCACTCACTCCACTGGATTTTCTCCACGACCTTCACCACTCTGTAGCATGCTCATATACGCGTATCTGTGGGCTGCCCTTTGCTTCCCCCACCCCAACTAAAAGGTAAGCTCCATTAAATAGGAATTATTTGTGTTTATTTGTGTTTTGTTTACCATTGTATTTCTAGCTCTTCATAGAGATTTTGGAAGAAAACAGAAACTCATTTATTCTATCTACTTTGGAGAAGAAGAAACTTAGGCTCAGGGACACTTAGCAGGTTGTCCAATGTCAGGGCGTTATAAAACATAAGTGATCTCCCCAAGACCTCCGGGGTCAGCTCTCTGCACTCCCTACAATCTTCATGGCGGAGCTAATTCAGCATTCTAATCCCTGCTCTGCCCATACTTCCATGGAACATGACCTCTTTTCTCTGTTCATTCAATGAATATTTATTAGATACGAATCCCGTGGTGAGCACTGCTGTACTGAGAGGAAACAGAAACAGAGTCTCTGCCCTCCAGAAGTTTTAATTGATCAGCATGAGACATGTATACAGAAAGATGGAACTGCAGTGCCGGGGGGGAGCACACGGAGATGGGAAAGGGTGAGGAAGGTTCTGGAATTGTGACTATGCTATTCGATGAAGACCTTAAAGCCCTATGCACAACCTTAGCACACACAGACACCCCCCCCCAGTACAGTATGATTATTAAGTGGCTCTTTATGGAAAAATAAAGGACACTAGGTAGAGAGCAGTGGGTTAATGCTGAACACGTCGACAGGAACTAGATCCTAAAATGATCTTTTGTGGTCGTTCGATTAGAAACTAGTTCTGAGAGTTCCAGGCTATACAGACTTAGAAATGTGGGGAAAAAAATTCTCAGGCTTTGCAATTGATAATAATGTTCCTTTTAAAAACGTGATTATTTTAGGGGTGTCTGGGTGGCTCAGTCAGTTAAGCATCTGACTTCAGATCATGATCTTGTGGTTTGTGGGTTCAAGCCCCATGTCGGGCTCTGTGCTGTCAGCTCAGAGTCTGCTTCAGATTCTGTCTCTCCCTTTCTTTCTGCCTCCCCCCTGCTGGTGCTCTGTCTCTCTCTCTCAAAAATAAACAAATATTTTTAAAAATTTAGTAAAGTATAAAAAAATAAAAGGGAGTATTTTAAAGCAAGAACACAAATCAACAAGTAAGTAAAAAATGTATGGATGGATAATAGATTAAACAGTACTATGCAGTTAGTTACATGAGGGGCTTGGGATACTTGATAGAAAGGCAAAGTTTCTCTTCTTCCAGAGTTCATAAGCTGCCACACTTTCCTCAGAAAGAGGGAGGCTTTCAGTCTCCCTGATTCTAGTTAATTCCATGTGTCAGTATCCAAACTCACCCATCCATGACTATGTGGGTTCCCAAACTTTCTCTGGCTTTTCCTCTATCCCAAGGATCTCTCTTGCACACTGATGTGGCCCCTATGATGGAGAACATAGATTTGGGAGGAAGCCACATTTCTCAGCATGAGCTTTGCTTGTTTATCAGATACCTCTATTGAACAACGATTTTCAAGGTTTAGGTACCTATTGTCATTTTTGTCATTCAGGACCATTTTTAAAAATAATAGTTTATTGTCCAATTAGTTTCCATATAACACCCAGTGCTCTTCCCCACAAGTGCCCCCTTCCACGACCATCACCCCTTTCTCCCCTCCCCCTCCCCCTTCAGCCCTCGGTTCGTTTTCAGTATTCAGTAGTCTCTCATGGTTTGTGTCCCTCTCTCTCCCCAACTCTCTTCCCCCCTTCCCCTTCCTATGGTCCTCTGTTAGGTTTCTCCTGTTAGACCTATGAGTGCAAACATATGGTATCTGTCCTTCTCTGCCTGACTTATTTCACTTAGCATGACTCCCTCGAGGTCCATCCACTTTCCTACAAATGGCCATATTTCATTTTTAATCATTGCCATGTAATATTCCATTGTATATATATACCACATCTTCTTGATCCATTCGTCAGATGATGGACATTTAGGTTCTTTCCATGATTTGGCTATTGCAGAAAGTGCCGCTGTGAACATTGGGGTACATGTGCTCCTATGCATTAGCACTTCTGTATCCCTTGGCTAGATCCCTAGCAGTGCTATTGCTGGGTCATAAGGGAGTTCTATGGATAGTTTCTTGAGGAGCCTCCACACTGTTTTCCAGAGCGGCTGCACCACTTTACATTCCCACCAACAGTGTGGAGGGTGCCCGTCTCTCCATACCCTCGCCAGCATCTACAGTCTCTTGCTTTGTTCATTGTAGCCACTCTGACCGGCGTGCGGTGGTGTCTCAGTGTGGTTTTGATTTGTACTTCCCTGATGATGCGTGACGCTGAGCATTTTGAAGCACATCTTTGCCTTTGTAGAGACGAGAAGTGCTGGTCTCTTCTGACCCTTCCAGGACCCGTATTTTGGCTTTCTAGTTGTTCCAGTCTGTTCTCTAAACGAACGTCTTACAGCAGCCGTCAGAACCAGCTGACTCAAACCTCTGCGCACCCATATCACAGTGCTCTGTTACTCTGGGCAAATAGAAGCCAGTTCACAGGCGCATCCCGGCCCTTCCGGGGTTCTTCCCTTGGAACAGCGTGCGTTCCTGTGAGCGCCTGGCTTTTCTGGCCCAGACACATGGAGCCTGGGCACACGACCGTGTGCTCGGGGCTCCTTGGCCACCGCAGAGTGCCCCTGCGCTGCCCCCTGCCCACTCGGTCCCGGGGGGAGGCCAGGCAAGGCCAGCAGGGGGTCACTCGATGCACTGCCCGTCTGAGAAGGGAGATGCAGCGCACGTGGGGCCACACGACGGCACAGCGCGAGGGGCTCTCGTGGCTTCTGCAAGAAGAGCTTCTCATGAGGGGCGAGGGCCCTGACGGCACGTCCTCTGAAACGCTGTGCTCAGTTCAGACGGCGATAACCTGCAGATCGGAGGCCTAGCTTAATCCACTTTACAGCCTGCCTTCCTTCCTTTCTGTCTTTCTTCCTTTCTGTCTTTCTTTCTCTCCTTCTATGTTTATTTATTTTTTGAGAGACAGAGAGACAGAGCACAAGCAGGGGAAGGTCAGAGAGAGAGGGAGACACAGAATCTGAAGCAGGCTCCAGGCTCTGAGCTGTCAGCCCAGAGCCCAATGTGGGGCTTGAACTCCCAAATCACAAGCTCATGACCTGAGCTGGAGCCGGATGCTTAACAGACTGAGCCCCCCAGGCGCCCCTCTGCAGTCTTAATTCAGAGCACAGCAAGGCTCGAGATTCGGATGAGAACTGGAGCCGTGTCATGGAGACAAAGGAGAGGCTGAGAAGGTCGAGACTCAAGAGTGTGAGGGGTGTGGGTTGGGAGACCCCTGCCAGGGCTCTCCAGCTCCCCATCGGAGCTCTGCTTGGGCCACCACAAAGCAGGGCCTGCAGGGGCCCCGGTGCAAGGCCTGCAGGGTGGGCTGCTGGCGAGTGGTAGGAAATCCTCGAAGAAGTGGAGCGGGTTCTAGAATAGATTGTCTCTGCAAAACCTCCTGAACCGAGAGGCACCGCGTGTGTGTCGGAGCTGACAGGGACGAAGGCCAGCCGGCCCGAGCTGCAGGTGCAGCGTTCGGTCACGAAGTCCTTGTCCACCCCATTCACCTGTTCCTTCCTCTGGAAGCTTCTCGCAGCCTGGGGAGCAGGAAGGGCAGTCTCCTCAGGACATATTTACACTTGCTTCGGCCAGAAACCCCCGGGGACCAGCAGCTTAGAACACGTCTTACGTGAGTGTATCAGCATCAGGATCCGCACCTTGTGGACACTGAGAATTCTAACCCGAAGCTCAATGAATGCCCTGAAAGTTGGACTTTTGATTTCTCAAGGATTTTTTTTCCTCTTTTTTTGTTTTCCCCCAGCGCCTAGAAGGCAGTAGGTTAACTTTCTGGTGATTCCACTGGGCTTATGAGTGGATTTTTTTCTAGGCCATCCTTTTCTATGGAGTAAAGTCCTTCAGAAGTTCTAGCTTATTCCAGGCCCTCATTTCCACTTCTAAACATCCCAGGGGCCCAGGTGGTCAGTCCACCTGACCGAGCTCACACCTTAGATCCTCTCTGGGCAGCCGCCCCTCCCCTCCCCCCCCCCCACCTCCGGGAAGGCAGCCTCAGCCGTGCTCTTAGATGTCTGCTTTCTGAGCTTCATTCATTTCTGACACATGGAAATTTGTCTTTCTTATAAGCTAATGGTGCATTTTAAAGAATGTTTGCTCTATCTGGGATTTCTGGGAATTGATTGCAGGGGGCAGTTTGGCTTCTCCTGTGACTTGACTTATTGGCTTTATTTTCTTCTCGGAGCCTTTGTTCCTCCTTTGCAAAATCGTGATGAGATGTCTGCTTTGCAGACTTTCCGAAATGAGAATCAAGATCCGTACGTATACACTGAGGATAGGCACTGTTGGGGAACAGTTATATATGTGTAGATGTGTGGGTCTATATGCTTCAAATGCGTACCATTGAATAGCTAGTAACAGAACAGAGAGTTCAGGAACTGGAAGGAAAGGGCCGGTCCACAGAGAGCACAGAGTTTCTCACTGTGGGCCTGCGCACCCATTCTTCTGCCCCCCACCCCATCCACTTTCTTTTTCATGCCCAAGTATCGGGCTTAGAGCCAACAGAAAAAGCCAAGTAAGTACTGCATGAGCCATCTCCAGACACAAGCTTCCAAGAGTGACTCCCTCCAGGAAAACCAACAGGAAAGAGAAAAACCATTCTGAAAGCCCTCAGTGCGGAAGTTAGAAAGCTTCGCCCCTACAGGAGAAGGCCTTTTAACACAGCCCTGCTGGGCAGAAGATGGACGTTGCGTTGAATGGCACTCTGCTATTTTCCACTCTGAGTCGTCTGTCTGACTCTGTGTCGCAAGTGTGGGCTGTCTCTGATTTTCCAATATTCAGGTGCCCAGGAGTCAACGTTTCATGAAAGGACGTCCCTGTCGGCGGCAGGCATGTCATCTGGCCCCGAGCTGTCAAAGAGCAGATTGCAGAATTTCCGGTAGAATACAGGAGCGCAGCGCTGCAGACAGCAAGTGCGGCGCCCAGGAGCATATGTCCCGGGCATGGTAGTTCAGCGTCTTTTGCAGCCGAGAAGTGGAGAGAAGCCAGCGGTGCGGCAGCAACTGCTAAGTGCCCGGCCTCTCCGTGTCTCCGCGTCATGTCATCTGTCTGGGGGGGGGGGGGGGGGGGGGGGGGGGGGGGGGGAGTGTCTCAGTGAAAGGGCACTACCTGCCTTCAGCCGACTGATGACGTTTCCCCGAAGGGCTTGGAACAGTGGAGCGAGGCCGGCAGCCATGACCGCACCTGCCGGGATGGTCCTGCCTGCCTCACGGAGCGTTCATTCTGGAACTCCGGTAGGAAAGCGGAACATCTCTCACCACGGATGAATGATGGGGAAGGAGGGGAAAGTTCATAAAGAGAGAAAAAGAAATGATCATAAGGCTTGTAGAATCCCTCCAGACAGCGAATTTTTGTGTCAAGGTTTGGATAGAATTACAGAAGGAGAAGCAGTGGGCCTTTCTGTTATTCTTAGAGTGTTATCAGTTTAAAAACATGAACTATTTACATAAGGCTAGGCTGATTAGCTTCCCCAGATACGGGCCCTGACTTACGGTGGAAGAGACAAAGCCTCCTGCCTTGGGTCTCGTATTGGGAGCGGCTCTGGGCAGCTGGAAGCAATGGGACCTTCCAACTGCTGCAACAGTGGCTAATACGCACAAAGGTGTTGTGAGCATATCCAAGGGAGCCCGTGGGCAGGGCCTCTCCCTACGAACTCACACATCAGGGGGTCAGTAAGCGTCAGTTATTGTCCGGACCAGCTCTTTATAAGGTCCTAATACTTAATTTCTATCCCACAGGATAAGGTAGATAATATTACTTCAACCTACAAATGAATAAACTGAATCTCAAAGGGACCAATGAAATCTCCCAATATCAAAGGGGAAACTGAGGACATTCACTCAGTTTGCTTGAACTCCGGACCCCACGCTGACTCCACAGGACCACGATGCCTTAAGAAAATACCAAAGCAAAGTTACCTGCATGGCCACTCCTCTGTGAACTCCCTTTTTGAGTATTGAAGATTCAAGACTTAATGCCATATATTTTGAATCCATTTTTATTTGTGATGGTGTTGCAAATGCATAAGTAAAGTACTATATGGTTTTTATAATTTTGCCAATGAAACATTAGCCTGTGATTATGATGGCCAAAGGTGTCTATATGAATTAAACAGTTAAGTCTGGTATTCACAGGCCTTTTCTCAGACTCATAAAATAGTAGACGTTAATGACTAGATAAAACACTCATGTTGATTTGGACCGACTCCTTTCCCTTGGTTAGCAGGAGACTGAATATAGCTTACTGTGTTTGTACACATAATGGTATCTTGCGATTGGCACAAATTTATGAAAAAAGTCATATGGGGTGCCTGGGTGGCTCAATCAGTTAAGCGGCCGACTTCGGCTCAGGACATGATCTCACGGTTCTTGGGTTCGAGTCCCACATCGGGCTCTGTGCTGACAGCTCAGAGCCTGGAACCTGCTTTGGATTCTGTGTCTCCCTCTCTCTATGACCCTCCCCCACTCACACTCTGTGTGTGTCTCTCTCAAAAATAAATAAACATTGAAAAAAGATGCTGAGAAAAATCATACATAAAACCATAATATAATTACTATCTTTCAGAATTATCTAAATGTCTTTCATGAAAAAACACATTATTAGCCTATGTGAATTTCAGGTTATTTCATCTGTTGGAAGCAGGTATTACTCCTGCTGTGGTCTTCCGTGTTCACCGGGAACCAACACCCCTGAGGTTGGCTGCTTCCCTTGACAACATCTAGACATTGGGCTCTGAATGGGAGGGAAGTGTGGTAGCGATTACCAGTCATAGTAATGCCAACAATGGTAACAAAGAGGTGTGCTAATTTCTAGTTAGGCAGCCATGATTTGCTTTCTTCACATCTGATTGGTTTAGAGAGACTTGTAATAGCATTCTGTTTAGTGTTTTCCATGTTCCGTTTTCTCCATCCTTCCTTATGCTTCTAGAAAAAAGTTATTTTTCCTAAAAACGTATTTGGTTTTGTGTTTAAGATACATCACAATGTGACCCTGAAGTTCCCTCTCCAGAACCATCGGTTTTCTCTGCTCTCAAGCCCCTCAACCACTACTCTCCACCTTCTCTTCCACCCGTCTTCCACTTAAGCCAAACTGGATTCCTCATCTTTTCTGAACAACAATGAATTTTCACAGTGTTCTGCCTTTACAAATTCTATTTCCACCACTGAAATGTCCATAAAGTGGTTCTCACAGTCTAGACCTGGAAGACCCTGATCCTAAAGACATTTTGGGGCCCCAGGATCATCTGCTGGATGCTGGTGACCCCGGAGCTCCATCTGAGACAAAGGCTGAGGGGACGTTCTCACAGAATCGGTTCACAAAGTTACAGCAAACTTAGTGTAAAGTTTAAACTTTAAAGCAGTTCAAGAGGGGCTCTAATTCAATTATACAAACTTTTAAGTGCCGTGAATACCTACTTAATAATCTTGGCTCTCCCCGGACAAGATAAAAGAACAAAGCAGAAATTGTTGAGAAGGGAGAAAAGCACTCTCACACCCCAAGTCCTGGGAGAAATTTTTCAGGCAGAGAAGCATGAATGCATGAAATGACCTCCCAGCAAGTCATGGGAGAGATATAAAAACCAAATGAACTGGCGCTGGGCCAATGGGAGGGAAGTGTGTCAGGGAGCCATCCACTCAGGCATCACATCCGCTTACCGGCCTCCACGTAACACATCAGGGCTGGGGCAGAGCTGTGTCTGTCTGCAAGGGTGTCCTTCAATCTGCGCATTTATTCTGAGTGTAAAGAACTTGACACTTCGTCATTACCTCCTTGTCTTTCACATTGAGCTCTTCCACTTACATGTCTTTGGACTGATGTGGGGTTTCAGCATTTTCTAGTTAGGCAAGCCTCATCTCCAGTCCTGCTTTGCACTGTCTAGCTTGCGATCTTGGAAGACTTTGTCTTTCAATTCTCTGAAGCTTGGGCACCAGAACTCCTATCACAAATTGCTGCTTACTTATTTATTCAATCATTTATTCGTGCAAATGCATGAGCGCTACTTCTCCCATAAGCATCTGAATCGTCGCTAGGATTTAGACAGTCAGCAAAGTAGTCAAGGCCACTTTCACATGGATTTTAGAATTCAACAGCTCATTAAATAAAATCATGGGTGCTGAGCACCCACCATGGTGCCTGGAATACAGTAAGAGCTCAGCACATGTCACCTGCCCCTGAGTCCTTCCCTCCTGTGGTTCTGTAACATGGCCTCTGTCCTCCATGTGACCTCAGTCAGAATCTCACAGCAAAGGTTTGTGATTTCTTTCCCAGCTTGGAGCATCAAGGCGATATTTGGAAAAGCCACCAAACAGAGAATTTTCTCTTGGGAAACTTCAGTGAGTTGGTACAGATGCTGAGAAGATGCCTCTTTTACCAGGACCCTGTTTCAGTCAAATGCACCACATCAGCCATGATTCAGAGCCTGACCGGAAGTGGTGGCAGGATGGAGGAAAAGCAAGAATGCTCCAAAAACGGACAGCAGAATTCCACAAGACAAAATAGCTAAATGAGATCAAACAAAAGACCCTCACAACCATTAAGGTTGCACCACCAATCCATTCATAGAATGACATCTTTTGCTCCTTACGAGGGTGCTGGTGCTATGATCCCACTTTACAAGGTGTGGTTCAGAGGAGGTGAGGGGTGATCTGAGGGTATGAGTCCAAGGTTCATTGTTGCTATTTCGTTTTGAATTTTCCTGCAGTAGAAGCTGACTGACTGATGGAAGCAGAAAGCAAGTTGATTCAAAGGATTTCGGTAGGTCACAGGATTGCCAGGTGGCTGAAGCAGCCCTCTTAGACCTAAGTGAGTGACAGTCATAGTCCAGACCAGCCCCAGACCAGATATGTCGAGGGAGGGATGCCCAGTGTGTCTGGGGCTATGTGTCAGGACAGTGAACTTCATAAACTGGCTACTAGCACAGTCCTCCACACATCTGCACTTGGAAATCCTGCACTTATAGCCAACATGCACACTGGTGATCGGTGGAGCCCGGGGACATGGCATGGGGTCTCGCGGAGCAGGCTGGACTGGGAAGACTCTGTAAAACCCTGTCATAATAGGAAGGGACTCGTCCTCCAGTAAGACTCATGTTGAAGGGAAGCCCCCAGACCCAAGGAGGTGGCTCCAGACTGCGTTCTAGAGCTTAGCGAACATCCATTAACCAAGGTCACACAGCCTAGTGCACTGTTCGACCTTGGCCCAGAAATGTGGCTTCAGCATCCTCTCTAGCTCTCCCCCCACCAGACAACATTGTGCCATAATCAACGGTGTGGGAACATGGTCCGCCATCTTGATTGGTATTGTTGTCGTCATAGACCAAACAACTAACACCCTTGTTTCCATCATTTTTATATTTTGTATCATTTTAAACATATAATCATTTTTTATTATCTTAAAAATTATGTTTACCTTTTTTTCATTTTTATCTTTTATCATTTATAAAAAATTTATTTTTTCATGATGATTAACAACTATCCTGAGAGGTAAGGGAGCAAATAAATGTACCTTTTTTTAAAAAATATTTTATTGTCAAATTGGTTTCCATACAACACCCAGTGCTCTTCCCCACAAGTGCCCTCCTCCATCTCCACCACCTCTTTTCCCCCCTCCCCTTTCCCCTTCAACCTTTCAGTATTCAGTCGTCTCTCAGGTTTTGCATCCCTCTCTCTCCCCAACTCTCTTTCCCTCTTCCCTTCCCTATGGTCCTCCATTAGGTTTCTCCTGTTCTCCTTTGGTAAGAAAACTCTGATGAAGCCCGTGGTGCCAAATTTAAACTTCCTTGACTGTCTGACTATTCTACAGGGCTGGGAAATTTGTTCATATCTCTATACCCAATCCCTGGGAAAGCCACAAACCCTGGTTTTGACCATGGAGAAGATGATTGAAGTGGGAAAGGGAGGCGTTTTTGCTCTGCCAATGTCTGTGCTTTCTGAAGAGACAATATGGAAAGGAAAATCTGGAGACCCTGAAGTATTCTTTGCAGTGCAGAGGGGTCCAGAGTTAGGAACACAAAAACCTGTGTTGGATGAGAGCATTCGGTATAAGTACCAACCATGTGACCTTGGGTGAGTCACTTGATTCCATCAGCATTAGCATCTTCATCTATTCGATAAAGTTAGAAAATCTATATTATATTATGTTACAGGATAGTTGGAAATATACATCGAATGAGTTACTGCCACACAAAATCGGGTCTTTATAAACGGTAACCATCGTCATTAATACAATGAATGTGACATTTAGCCACTGAAGGAGAGACACATAATTCAGCTCCATACTGTGAACATTATCCATCTCCCTGCTATGCTGGAGAATAGTCTGGGTTATGAAAACCTGCACCGAGGTTATTATTTCTCCTTGAGGGTAATTTAAACACTCTGATTATTTCCCAGGAACCAAGGCAACATGCTGTCTCCAGGAAATCTTGGTAATGCCATGAAATTAAGCCCTATATTTAAGGAAATAAGAGGTTCATACGAATAACTTGTTTGACACATAAACTATATCACATAAAACACAGAAGATGCTACATTTTTTTAAATCTTGGAGGTAGGTTATAACATGGTAAGGAAGGTTTACAGAACATCTGTGCTGAAAGTGAAGACAAATGAACAGAAGCCACATGCAGGGTCTACACGTCCAAAGATGAAACTCTGTGGTCACTTGTGGCTGGTGAGCACTCTTCTTTGGCATCCCGATTAAAAATGTAAGAAGAACTTTGGAACACCTGGAGGACTCAGTCAGTTAAGCCTCTGACTTCAGCTCAGTCATGATCTCATGGCTCATGAGTTCGAGCCTTGCTTTGGGCTCTTTGCTGACAGCTCAGATCCTGGAGCCTGATTTGGATTCTGCATCTCCCTCTCTCTGCCCCTCCCCTGTTCACCCTCTCTCTCTCTCAAAAATAAATACACAATTAAACAAATTTAAAAATGTAAGAAGAACCTTAAGAAATAGAACCCATGAATTCTTAGGTATGGAGAGGACCTCATTCATCTCTTTACCTCTACTCAGCACTTAACCCACATGGGTATCTACTAAGTATATGCCCAGTGAAGCCTACTTTGATGAGTTCTGGGGTTTTTTTCGACTGTTGAGTGAAAACTCAGATCATATGGTACTACGTCAATTCCCCCTAAGAATCCCATTTTATTACTGAGGTTTTAACATGTTTGAGGTTCCATAGTGAACAGGTATATTAGTTTCATGAATAATATTTACCTTATTCTTACTTCTTCATTTGCTCAATGATTGAAGCAATTTTATTTTCCCCATATATTGATTTATCATCTATCTATCTATCTATCTATCTATCTATCTATCTATGTATTGAGAAAATTGGCTCACACTCTGGAGGCTGAGAGGCTTGGGGCCAGCCATCAGCAAGCTGGAGTCCCAGTGGGGGCAGTGATATAGTTGGAAAGTATAGGGACAGGAGGCCGATGATATAGATTTTAATCCCTGTCTGCAGGTGTAGGGAGCCAGAGAACCAGGGGTAGAAGAATATGTCTCAGACCAAACAGTCAGGCCAAGGGGCGCCTGGGTGGCTCAGTCGGTTAAGCTTCTGACTTTGCCTGAGGTCAGATCTCACGTTTGTGGGTTTGAGCCCCGAATCAGACTCTGTGCTGACAGCTAGCTCAGAGCCTGGAGCCTGCTTCAGATTCTGTGTCTCCTCTCTCTTCCCCTCCCACCTCATGCTCTGTCTCTCTCTGTATCAAAAATAAATAAAACATAAAAAAAAACAGTCAGACAAAGAAATAATTCAACCTTTTTGCTCAGGCTTTTTGTTCTGTGTAGACCCTCCTTGGATTGGAGGAAACCCCCTTTCTCCGCCCAGCACACTGGGGAGGGTATCTGCTTTAGTCCGTCTGCCAAATCGAATGCTAACCTCTTCTGGGAAGACCTTCACAGACACACGCAAAAACGATGCTGAATCAGGCGTCTGGCCATTCTGTGATCCAGTCAGGTTGATACATAAAATTAATTATCACAACAGGCATCGAAGAGAGTTCGAATAAAAATGTCCCATGTTCAGCTCATTCACACTAAGCTGTAGATGACTGAGGGAAAATCCTAACTCGACCACAAGGAAATAAGAGAGAGGAAACACAAAAACAGTGCATCATATAAAGAAAAATAGGCAGAAAAGAGCCAAGGTCTGCAGACCTCACAGTTTTCTCTGAGACAACCTTGAACATGTCAGTCCAGAGAAGAGAGATAGCCTAAAGATAAAAGCAAGGTGTCAGAGCTGACATACTTTTTCCTCCAATACACCCTCAACAAAGGTATTTTCTCTTCAAGACTGAACTTTGCAGTCTCAAGCTCCAAAAAATTACTTTGTTTTTAACTTTAAAATTTCAAATACCCAAATAACTCTGTGGAAACATACTAATGGAAAAGAAGAGGTGTGAAGTGAGAAAAACAAAACATAAATGTAGCAAAGCTCTTAAAGGGCTATCAGTGCCATCCAAGAGAGCTTGCTGGGGTGATGGGTGGTCTGTAACCCCACTGTCCGCCGTGGCATCCTGGGGGCAGCTGCTTTGCCCTTACAAAATGAGTAGTTTAAGGACGCCTGGGTGAACCAGTTGGCTGAGCATTCAATTCTCCACTTCAGCTCAGGTCATGATCTCATAGCTCATGAGCTCAAACCTCACATCAGACTTCACACTGACAGCTGGGAACCCACTTGGGATTCTCTCTCTCCTTCTCTCTCTGCCTCTTCCCTGCTCTCTTTCCCTCACTCTTTTTCTCTCACTCTCAAAATAAATATAAATGTAAAATAAGGCTATTTTTAAGACTAAAAGTGAATAGTTCAATAGAAGAACTAAGTTTTTATCTTCAGTTAATTTAAGATTAAATTTAAGTTGCTGTATGTGGCTAGTTACTGTAATTGGGCATTACAGGATCTGGCAGAAACTGGAAGTTTTAGAAGCCAAAATATGTAAGATTGAAATTTTGGAAGCAGAACAAATCTAGTGAAACAGCTTTCCCGAAATTAAAAAGTAATAACAATAATAATAATAATAATAATAATAATAACAATAAGCAGTCCATGCTGTGTGTTGAAAAGATGTGTTGTTATCTTCAAGAACATTGAAATAAAACAGTCTACACAGAGGTATAAGCTAATAAAATTGCTAGAAACCAAAATTAAAATTACTTCAAGTGTTCTGGAAAAATAGGAAATCATTTATAAAGGAAAACTGACTTCAGACTGTTTTCTCTGCTACAACTTTCAATGTTGGAAGACAGCATAGCAACAGAAAAATATTACATAAGGAAATAATGTGAGGTCCAAGAAATCTTACTCAGCTACATTTTCACTGAATTGAAAGGCAGCAAACTACTTTAAGCATGGTAGAACTCAGAGATACCGTTCCCAACACTAGAAAACAAATTCAATTAATAACAAGTTAATTAAGAAAAAAAAAAAAACTACCTATGAGTATTGAACAGGTAGCTGTGGGAATAAGAATAAAACAAGTTGTAGAAATACTGCCTTCCCGACAGAGAGAATGTTTTATATTCCTCAACAGTGTTAAAAATGAGGGGCACCTGGCTGGTTCAGTCGGTTAAGCATCTGACTTCGGCTCAGGTCATGATCTTACGGTTCGTGGGTTCGAGCCCCACGTAGAGTTCTGTGCTGACAGCTCGGAACCCGGAGCCTGCTTCCAATTCTGTGTCTCCTTCTCTCTCTGACCCTCTCCTGCTCATGCTGTCTCTGTCTCTCAAAAAATAAATAAAAAGTATTAAAAAATAAAATAAAAAAATAAAATTGAGAAGATATTAATAAAATCTGTAAAGACAAAATATAAAATTATGGTAGAATTGAAATCATTTGTGTCAGCTGTGGCAGTGAGGGTACTAAGTATTAATATGCTAAGCCCACATTTTAATAACAGACAAATTGGATTACTAAGAAAAACTCAATGCTAGTCCCTATTAAACACTACTAAAGCAAGTATTCGTGAGTATTTAAAAATATGAAAATAAGAAAATTATATAAGAAAAATTTCAAAGTGAAATAAATATTATTACATTAATATCAGACAGCTGAATACAATCTAAAGTCATATACTATATAAGTCATACCTATAAAAATTTATATTATAGATGAACTGAAGGTTACAGTTCAAGATAAAGTTATAGCACTATGAGTATTTATCCTTCAAAAATTTAGCATTAATATTCATTCTGTAAAAAATATAGGTGATTAAAAAGAGAAATAGAAGGAAACTGCAAGATTGGGATGTTATCCATATTTTTGTCAAATAAGAAATATAATAAACATAAAAGATCTAAGGAAAAGGTAAGCCTAACAGATATATCAAAATCTATAGTGTAAAAGGAGAGAAAATGCATATTTCTAGTAACATAGACCATTCACATAAGTGGACACAAATATAGCCACACACACACACACACACACACACACACACATTCACTCACTCATATATTCAAAACATAGAAATATATTTCTATCTCTACTATTCCAAATACAATCCATTAAAACCAGTAATTGAATACAGACATAAAAACCAAATGAGTACTTAACTCTTGGTGTGGGGAAATAACCTTTGTCAGGAAGAAAATCCAGCTATGTTTATAAAATATCTGGAATATAACCATATTACACACGGGATATTTTGATGTCTCTAAGCTACAGATACAGCATTCTCCAGTAAAAATACATAGTTTTCAGGCAAATACACATTAACTTATAGAAAATATATGTTAATTCATTGTATTTCCAATTCAAGAGGAAGGAGATACTCATCTCCTCTCATAAAATAAGGAATTAAGAGAAATAGATGAATAAAGACAAAAGTAATAATCAGTAATTAAAGAAAAACAGAAAAAATAAACCTTTTGAAACATATTGAAACTAGTGTGTGGGGCACCTGGGGGGCTCAGTCGGTTGAGCGTCCGACTTTGGCTCAGGTCATGATCTCACGGTTTGTGGGTTCGAGCCCCGTGTTGGACTCTGTGCTGACAGCTAGCCCAGAGCCTGGAGCCTGCTTCCGATTCTGTGTCTCTTTCTCACTCTTCCCCCCTCCCCCCATTCATATTCTGTCCCTCAAAAACAAATAAATGTTGGGGCGCCTGGGTGGCTCAGTTGGTTAAGCTTCTGACTTCAGCTCAGGTCATGATCTCATGGTTCGTGGGTTTGAGCTCCCCATTGGGCTCTGGCTGACAAGTATCTCAGAACCTGAAGCCTGTGTTTGATGCTGTATCTCCCTCTCTCTCTCTGACCTTCCCCTGCTCACGCTGTCTCTCTATCTCTCAAAAATAAATAAAACATTTAAAAAATTAAAATAAATAAATAAATAAAGGTTAAAAAAGATTAAAAAAATAAACTAGTGTATAATGGACTGAGTGTTCATATCTTTTCAAAATTCGTATGCTGAAGCCCTAAGCCCCAGTGTGATGGGAGCTGAGGGCGATCTTCATGGTGATTAAGTTTCGATGAAGGTGTGAGGGTGGAGCTCTCAGGACAGGGTCAGTGTCCTTGTAGGAAGAGAACGAGGTTGGAGCTCCCAGTCTCTCTGCACCGGGTGAGGACACAGCCGGAAGACCACCATCTGCACATCACGACCGAAGTCTTCACCAAAAATGGAACCCAGCAGCACCTCCATCTTGGACTTTCAGCCTCTAGAGCTGTGAGAAATAAATGTCTGTCGCTTGAGGCCCACAGTCAGTGGTATTTGGTGGGCATTTGCCCAAGCAGATGAAGACGCAGTCCTGGGGCACCCGGCTGGCTCAGTCAGTAGAGCAAGTGACTCTTGATCTCAGGGTCCTGAGTTCAAGCCCTACATCAGGCATGGAGCCTACAAAAAAAAAAAAAAAAGGCATAGTCATATCAGATATCAAAAAAGTCATCAAGTTAAGATAAATAGAACATTATTTTAGTGGCACCTGAGTTAGTAAAAACCAATGTAAAGAGTAGAAAATTCAGAAGCAGATCCAAATAAAAAAAAAGATTTAGTATATAACAGAGACATCAAATCAGAATATAAGGGAAAAGTACAATTTTAAATATTCTATTTTTAAGATACATTATATCTGTAAAACTGTTTTATGTCAGTAAGATAGCAATCTAGGAAAAAAGTTAAATCCACTGGCTTCCTACCCCACAGCTTACAACAGAAGAAATTCCAAATGGATCCAAGATTTACATGAAACAATTCAAACTGTAAATCTATGTAGAAGAAATCGTTTCATGATTCTTTTAGGATAGCTTAGTAAAATGACCCTTTCTAAACATGTCAAGAAACCCAGAAACCATGAAAAACTGGTAATTGCATGAAAATAAAACTTTCAAAATGAAAGAAAAGAAATCAAAGTCAAAACAAAAATAACAAAAGAAGGGAAAAATGTAAAAAATTGTTTAAAAAAATAACATGAATGTCCATAATACACACAGAACTCCTATAGACTAATAAGAAAAATACCAACAAATTGATAAAAGTATGGTAAAAGTTATGTCTAGATAATTCAAAGAAAAGAAAAACAAGTGACTTTTAACATATAAAGAGATGTCTCAATGTTCATAATGAAAGAAATCAAGTCAGTACTACTGAAACATGAGGTCTGTATCTTAGACTGGCAAGCCCCGTAGGGTTCAATGCCATGTGCTCCTAAGGTAGAGGGAAAGACAGCAATCTCATGCTAGGTTAACGGAAAGACAGTTGGCATAACCTTTACAGATAGTAGTTTAATGATTTTATCAATTAAAAATTAAAATTAATTTAATGATTTTCAGCAATTCCGTTTTTGGGAATATATATATATATTTCCAAAGAGAGAGGCAGCGTCGAGGGTGGGGAGAAAGAGAGAGAATCCCAAGCAGTTCCAAGCTCCGCACAAAGCCCGATGCGGGGCTTGATCTCACAACTCTGGGATCACGACCTGAGTCAAAATCAAGAGTTAGACCCTCAACCAACTGAGCCACCCAGGTGCCCCTTGGACACTCATTCTAAGGATATATTTGCATGTATATGAAGTCACATCTGTGAGAGGTTGTCTGTTACATCATCTTTCTGACAGCGAGAGAGGGTAAGCACTTTAAGTAGCATCAATATGAACCTGTTGGATAGATTACGGTAAATCTAGAAAATGGGAAACTATGAAGCCATAAAAGAAGGAACAATAAAAATACTTATGTCCTAGTACTGAATCAAGTTCAAGGTCTATTACTGAATAAAATAAGAATTTACACAAACAACACACCTGTTCTTTTACTGTTTGCACAAAACTGGGCAAAATCTGTGTGTTTATTTGTCCACACACACATTATCAAAGTGCAGGGGACACACAGGACTCGGATGGCATAGAAGGGTTGCAGAGACCGATTCTGGGCGGCTGCAGAAGGGTAGAGAGCGGGGGGAGGATTTTCATTACCAGAATTTTGTACTTTCAGAATTTTAAATCACGTAAACCTGCTACTCATTCTCTAACAAAATACATAAATTAATTCCTCTTATAAAGTTGAAAAGGATGCACCGGACAATGATGCTTGTAAAACTAATTAAGGTTGTCATCCCTACAATTAGTGCATTCTCCCATCTAGATCGATGAGGACAATGATGAAGAATTAACAGCCTCCAACTATAAATCCGAGCCTGTTGCAGAAAACCCACACAGCCAGAAACACACGTATGGCTTTAAATCAGAAAAGCCCCATTACTAAAGAGTATTCGATTTTTCACAAATTCTTTAGAGCTTTCCTTCCTTCAGTGTAGCCTGGTGGTTCTATCCAGAGGTTCTGAGTTCAGAGTCTGGAGTTTGAACCCACGTCTGCCACTTGTAAGCTATTAGGCAAGCTGGGTTCCTCATCAGGAAGACGGACACGGTGACAACAGTACCTGTCACACGAGCTCCGGACCATCATAAACAGCCGAGCGAACGATGTCACATCCTCCTCCGGGACCAGGGACAGATTTCTTCTCAAGATGCCATCTCTACTGGGCATCACAGGACGAGCCTCTGTAGCATCTCACCTGTCCCTCCTGCCGCCCCCACCCCGCCTGCTCCCGGACCACCACCAGTGGTACCTTGCTTTGCAGACATTGAAACCCTTGTGGACTTGACGTCAAATTAAATCAAGTCTTGTTGGATGCGAAGCTGTTACGAAGCAGAGGAAAACAAAGATGATCCCTGAACATCCACGGGCACATCCTAAGAATCTGGAACTGCCAGTCAGGGCCCCCCGGGGAAAGCTGCCCTCCAACCTCTTTCCGTGGCAAAGCGCTGTTGTGTTAAACGGTCGTCCTGAATGACAGACTTCCCTCCTCTTGATTAAAATGACATTCTCTATTAGTGACTGTACGGTGCATATAGGTGGGGGGGGGGGGGTGGCAGGCTTCTGAGTGGCCTAAATGCACGCGACAAGGAACTAAAATTGGCGCAATTTGCTGTAATTTAGAAGGAAGAATGAGTGAATGAATGCATGCACTGCAGAAAATTACAGATTTTATTTGAAGGTAAGATTGCCCATCTCTAATCAAGGCTTAAAATCTGAATTAGGACAAATTGTGCCATAATTATTTTCTTAGAAGAGAACAAAGCAGTTTTTGAAGCACCTAATATTCCCCTCTGAAGCTTTCACGACAAAGACACTCACTTTGTGGCAAGTGCGTGGCTTTATTTGCCTCCTTCTCACAAAGGAGCAAGTTCATTTAGCCAGATCCCGGGCTTTTGACATTAAAAGCCCTGACGAACACTTCCTCTCCCTGGCACATTTGTGCCCTCCTGACCTTCAAGCCTTTAATTAGAAAAAATAATTAGTCTACTGGTGATAATTACTTGCTTGAGTCTAAGAGTTCTTTATCACTCATGTGCACGTGAGGCTTTGCTTACACACACGCATGGGCACGTGCATGAGTGTGCATGTGCCGGGGCCCGGGGGACGGGCAAAGGAAAACGAAACTGAGCAAAAGTGGCTTATTTTGACATTCAAGATTTTCTTTTGGACCATTTTGGTCTTTAGTATCAGAATCTCTTTGCAAACCCAGGGGGAATTCTCCAAATATTTTCCCACATCAATGGAACACGTTATTCTTTTCCAGCGCTTTTATTCAAAATCGTTCTGAAATTTTATAAGTAGCCTGGATTGGCTTGGCGGTCTTGTGCTCGAGAGCCGGACCCTTCCCCGCGGTAGAACACATGGGACCACGCCGTCCTGTGCCATGGTCCCCTACCTGCTCCGGGCCGGAGACCAGGTGTTCCCCACTCTCTCGTCCTGAGCAGTCGCCTCTCACCCTTCAAACCACCAGAGAACAGCCCAGTAGCTTTAGCACCCTGCTGTGGTAAACGGCCATCATTTCACAGAAGCCTCATCGCTGCCCTTGATCTAATTCTCCCCCTTGTCAATTCACTCCTTTAGGAAGCAGAAAGCAGGTGGCTTCCAGTGTTTCTTCCATGTCTTCTCATGTGTCTGAGCCAGAGCGATAGACAGAGCAAGGGCTTCGGATAAGGTTGAGGTTCAAGTCCTGACACACACCCAAGCTAAGTGGAGTTCAACATGCCCTTGACCTCCAGGCTCATTGTTACTACACAGCAGCAGTGACCGGGGCTGAACTTGCACATGGCACTATGAGCAAAACACCCATGCTACCTACCTGCATGTTAGCTCCTGTGACCCTCACAGCCACTGACAGGCAGGATTAGGACCCCCACATCACCGATGGAGACAGTGTGAACCAGGACACTTAAGAACTAGCCCACCTGCCATCCCTGGGCTGCTGGTATTTAAATAGTACCCTACCCTGAGGCCACCATTGTAAAGGAGGTCACTAATACCTACCACCTAGCAGAATAAGAAAAAGCACAAGTAAAGCACCAAGACAATTTATGACACAGAGTGAAGTTTCAGTGAGTTACGTTTCCATTGCCATCCTGTTCTCCCAACTGCTTGTAGATTTTTTTTTAATTTGGAGAACTCAGAGGTCATCAAGCATGATGCCGGGGGAGATGACTCATCCCCGATCACTAACCCAGCGGTAGCCGTAAGTAGATCACCGGCACGTTGTAACGTACACTGCTAGCTGAAAATCAAAGGAGACATACCTGATCAACGTCAGATCACTTCCAGGTGATATGGTGCAGTAGGACTCATCTTTTTAAAAACACAAAACTGTTCATATTCCTCTTCTTCACATACTTCAACAGTCCTTATTCCTTAAGAGGGAAATGGTCAAAGCCGTCAGGAAGGCATTCAAGGTGCTTCAAGAATGTGCTGTCATTCTGCATGCCTAGAGAGTGCACCTGTCACACCTCCACCCTGATGACGGTAGGTAAGACACACTACGTGCCCCGAGGCATCCCCCCCACGTACTCGCTCAGCTAGTGCTTTCGGAGACCCTGCGGGGAGGGCACGGTGACATAAGCATCATCGTTCATGGGTGGACTCTGGTCTACCGACAGTTGACTAAACTTGGAGCTCTGAGCAAAGGAACTGAGCCGCTCACCCCTGCAGCCCAGTCCAGGGCTCTGCAGCCCGCCCATCCCCCCTCAGCTCTGCTCAGCCACACCTAATTCCCTGATGGCTGCCTCCCTTTGCAGGGCTGGCCCTCCTCCAGAAGTGCCTTTTCCTCCTTGGAAATTCCTATTTAGCTCAATATTTTATGTATTTCGTCTCCCTCCAGACTCCACTCTTAACGAGTTCACTGAACAATCACGACCGTGGCTTCTCCTTTTTATTTTACTTATTTTATTTGTGTGTGCGTGTGGTGTTGTCCTTTGGTGTCCCCAGGGCAATGGGTCTGCATTCTCAACCTCTGTCTGCTGGGAGACTTGAAACCTCCCCCGCGCGGGGGCTCTGGCCTAACCCGTGGCCTCTAGCAGCTCCGCTGTGGACTGTACAACGTGAGTCTGTGGAACAAGTGGATGAATGAATGGCGCACTCCCGCGGCAGGCATATTCAGGGCTTATAATAAATAGTGGATTAGAAAGAAGTGGGCAACTTGAATTTCTGGTGAGAAATGGACACATTTCAGGCTCGTTTTTGCTTTACTTTTTTCTCATAGTTTTTTATTCCCACACCCTTTTATCATCTCTTCCTTTCTGGTTCTTATTTTACTCATGCGATCAAAAATCACCATCTTAGCAGAGATAGTCCCACTATTTACTGGCATGAATATTCAAAAATAATAGTAAACCTCCCTCCAAGGACTTACTTTTACTCAAGTTTTAATATAAACTTGCAATAAATGTGGGAAAATATTTCTAAATGAGAACATTCCGCTTCCCTTTTTTCCTACAGAAGGAAAATCGTTAAGGAAGCCTAAGAGGTGTCCCCAAATGCCCCAGAGTGTGGAGTACACCGACCTGGCTGGACCTGGAAGGAATCTGACTCTATTTTGCCAGCCTCCCTCTTCCCTGGTGCGCAGACGCAGCCTCTGGTGCTGGGTGGAGGGGGATGCAAGGTGGTCCGGGAACAGAGCACAACAGGAAACATCTGGGGGCCGCTTTCTCGGTCAATGGCGCCATTTACAATGAAAGCCCTTTACTAGCAAATTGGGACCAGATTGGGCAGCCAGTCTCGACGTCAACACGGACGCCAAAATCCCCCTTTCTTACGGGCCTTTTGAAAGAGTTAAAGTCATTACACTTTATTCATGAAATCATCCAGTTTGGAGTTTGGGGAATCCCACATGCATCAGATGTATATATACATAATCCATGCGTACGTACCTGGGTTTGTGGGGATTTCAGATTCCCAGCCTCACTCTTTCTTAAACAGAGTGGGTGTCTCCCTATATTTTTATCTCTCTGAGAACTTCATAGATAAGTCATTTATTTCTGTGCCCACAGTGGTACCAGAGAACTTAGAAATAATGGTCCCCAAATGCTTGTTGAATTCAAAGATTTTTATTTATTTTACTATATAATTATATTTACTTATTTTAGAGAGAGGGAGAGAGGGGGAAAGTGAGTGATGGGGGGAGGGACAGAGAGAGAACCCCAAGCCGGCTCCACACTCAGCACAGAGCCCAATATGGGACTCAATCTCATGACCCTGGGATCACGACAGGAGCCGAAATCAAGAGTCTGATGCTTAACCTCCTGAGCCACCAGGTGCCTCTACATTTACTTCTTTAAACTCACAGAAAATAGAGTACTAACTCCAAGAGCCAGGTGCAAACACTGCTAACATTTTGCTGTAGTTCCTTTCAGTCTTCTTCTCCTGCAAACTCATCCCTCAGCAGAAGAAAACAGTTCTGATATTTAACTCCTTAAAATTTAACGCTTCGTTATTATTCTCCTCCTCACCTATGCATCAGTAAGGATTCCAAATCATAGATTTTAATCTTCCAAATGGATAGATCATGATTTATGGAACCATTTCAAATACTTCACTGTGACAAATACGTCTGTGACAAAGCTCTTTGTGTGGTGACCAATGAGCAGAGCAAGGAAAACTGTCTGAGATGAAGGACTCTCATGGTCAGGATTTAATGGGGGTTTAGTTTGGGGGTGGCAAGATTCACAGGGTGTTGTCGGGGGCACATGAATAACGTAGCCCTAATTCATAGCCCCCCCCCCTTGCAGGGCAAGCTCTTGGGGAACTGACTGGGAGCTTCTGAAAGGCCCAGAAATGTGGACAGAGTAGGGGTGGAGGCTCCAGTGAGAGAGGCCAATGATAGCCCCCCAAAGGGAGCACTGGCTTTAAAAAAGATAAGATCTCTGAAGCAGGGGGAAGAGTGATTGCTAGACATGAAAGGAAGCTAATAGGACTTTTCCATTCCTTCCAGACACTAAAGAATGTGGGATGCAAGAGCAAAATTAACCTACTCTTTAAGGAGGCATGGAGAGGAAGCCATAAGAGACTCAACGTGTACCGGGAGCTGCACAGCCCTGGGAGCCCACCCCGGTCCCTCATACTGTCCCTTGGACGCCTATTTAGTGAATACATCTTCCCATCCACGTGCTTCACTCATTAAGGGCCTGGTTTCACTGATTTTTCACTGTTGCCTCTTAAAGGTGAAACAGCTCCCAAACTGAGACCCACAGCTTCCCCAGCGCCCACAGCACCTTTACGCCCATGTGTGTTTCAGAGCTTTACACTCTCGCCTTGGTCTTACTCTCTTTGCACAACTCTGCCTCCTGATTTTTCCAGACAAGATGATAGAGGAGTGAACGCATATCAAATGCTCAAATGTGGCTTCCGTAAAAATACACTTGGTAATTGCAGCTGCACTTTTATGAGGCTATGATGAAAAAGTCAGAAAATGTAGCTGTGAAAAATTGTGTTCGCAAACCTGAGAGAATTTGGCTGTGAATATCCACTGTGTGAAGTACAGCAACAGATTATGACAAAAACTACAACACTGGGATCGGAAACATCCTCGGATGTGGAGAGGAAAACACACACACACACCCCACTCGGTGTAAAGTTCCCTGAGGGTGAAGAATCCTCATTCTTAGGACTGCTATCAATTTGATTCCACTTGCTTTCTACTGTCCACTTAAAACATTTGTCTCTTTGAACTAATTTTTCCATCTTGCTTTTAACAATGATATTTAGTGCATGGACTGGGTTCGTGTCCACTCCAAAATTCACATCCCCCCAGAACCTCAGAGTGTGACCTTATTTGGACAGGAAGGTCTTTGCACATGTCATGAGTTATGGATGTCACACTGGATTAAGGTGGACCTTGAGCCCAGAGAGTGACGTCCTTCTCAGAAAACCCTGCAGAGACCCACAAGGAGGGAAGGAGCCTAGGTGAAGATAGAAGCAGGGAGGGACAGGTGTGTCTCTAAACCACCAACGGCCAAGGGTGCCGACCCCACCAGAAGCTAGAAAGAGCCTAACAAGGGTTCTTCCTCAAGTCTTCACTGGGAGATGGCCCTCCTGCCGCCTCAGCTCCACACCCCCAGCCTCCAGAGCCATGAGGGGCTCAATTTCTGTTATTCTAACCTCCCCCCCCCGGCTTTGTGATAATTTGCTATGGAATTCCTAGGTAACTTCGGTGCTAGTCATACTTTTATTATTATTTTAAAAGATTATTCCCTAGTATAGCATGTGTTTGATTTTCATACATTTTGTCGTTAAGTCCAAGAAGCCAAGCTTAATCAACCTTTGCAAATGGAAACACTTCAGTCTATAGAATTAAGAATCACGAGGAATTCCAGGCACCGCTGGAGACGCCTCCAGTTTGCTCATTTAAAATACCCTTCACAAGGCACCGGGTGGCTCTGTCAGTTAAATCTCCGACTTTAACTCTGGTCATGATCTCACGGTTCTTGAGCTCAAGCCCCACCCCGGGCTCCGGGATGACAGTTTGGAGCCTGGAGCCTGCTTCGGATCCTGTGTCTCCCTCTTTCTCTGCCTCTTTCTAGCTCACACTCTCTCTGTCTGTCTGTCTGTCTCTCTCATTTTCTCTCTCTCTCTCTCAAAAATAAGTTAACATTTTAAAAAATGTAAATATCCTTCATAAAGAAAGCAAAGATGATCTTTAATAACATCAGTCAGGGTCCTTCCCTTTACAGATGATGGCCCTTTACTGACTCTGTTGAATTCAAAACGAGATTCATGGCCCTGGCATGGAAACTAAGCAGAGTCGGTGGCCCTGAACAACACACACTCCCAGACCAGGCTCTGTGTGCACATGCCGCCCTCCAGGGACACTCAGTCTGGGCTCCGTCCTCTTCGCACAGGCCCTCAGCTCTGTGTCTTCAGGACTCGGTCAATGTCATCTCTGCGGGAAGACTGTCACCACCCCTGTGCCTCTCAGGCCTGGAAGGTATGTGGACATTCTTGTGATGAGAGGTTTCTGTGTAGATAAACTCCCACCAAAGACAGACCAGAATACTGGCTCAGAGCAGACGATGTGGAATTGTTGAGTGATTGAAAATCAGTTCAGTCATTTACTAGCCTTTAAAGAAAAACAACTTCCAAATCACTTTCTCTGACTGCAATTGGGAGTATAGTAACTCAATAATATGGGAATTACAAGCATTAATTCAGATAATTCTTTAATTCAGACTCATTAAGAAAATACTTATTAAATTTATTACATTGAATATCACATATTGTATCAGATATGCTTTACTATATTATTACTTATATTATTAGAATCTGTATTTACTGAGTATTTTATTATGCGTTATGTGTTCTCTGTAATAAATACATTGACTTGACACATGTGAAAAAACTAAATACAAACAAACAAACAAACAACAGTAACAAACATATTACCCACAGCCTTTGTTTTCCCCAGCTATAGAAAATGGTGTCCGGGTGCCTCTTCCAGCCCTAAGAATCCCATGATTCTCCGGGTGTAATTCAGGAGGTCAATATTGTCAATCCTTCTACTGTGTCTTGAATAAAACAATCGCTATTAAATACTAATTGTAAATAACGTTTAATATTATTTGGGCACAGCAAACTCTACCTAAATAACAGTACAGTCTTTATCAAGGAGGTTCTTGGTGCTTATCGTGCTTTCTTAGGTTACACTTCGGATTTCCGCTTTAGGGGAAGATCCTTCTCCTTGGCACCCTTTGTTCCAAACTTGCTGAAGCAGAAGTCTTGGGAGGTGGGCTAAACTCCTACTGCATCTAACAGAGGGTCGTGAACTGAAAAGGGTAAATCGCCCAGGCAGGGTGGACAGTGAGGCCTGAGCACCTGAAACAGTGGAGGCGGCGGGTGTGAACCTAGGTGCCCCCTCCCCCTGCTCCTCGCTGTCTCAGGCCTCAACTACCCAGTGGGCAGCACTGATCTACACTCCCCTCTTCTAGACCATAAGCTCCTGGAGGGCTGGGTGCATCTTTCACCTGGAATCCCGAGTATCTAACACACAGATGCTGCACACTGAACAAACATATTAATAAATATAGAGAAAAGTAGTACTCCTGTACAGTATTTAATCACAAACCCCGCTCGAATCCGCATGCTGGAAGCGACAATGAGAGTTCGTTTCCCAATTTCCGCCATGGTCACTTATGAGTGACGTACTGGGACGATCCCAGCAAATGGCTAAGTGCTGCTCTCTAGGCATCGTAAGCGCAGACTCTGATGGTTTTCGTCTCTTGAGTGTTAACTGAATTTCAGGCATGATTTTGAATGATTCTGTATTCACTTACTGAATCCACACAACTACTCGAAGAGATAGGTGTTATTCCCATCTCCATCGTGCGTCGGAGAAAAATAAAACAGAGAAGTTAAGTCATTTATTTTAGGTCATGTATGTGGCAAGTGGCAAAACAATATTCAAGGTCAGGCCGTCCGCTTTAGGACCTGTGTTCTAATTGCACACAATTCTCTCAATGCCTGCAAAATGTTGCTTTATGTGTTTTTTAGATACATAAAGCATGTACTTAAATAACTGTAATGCCTTGCAGAAGAGGCTGAGCTTTCCTACAGAGATGCAACATTCTATGTGAATCTCAATGAAAAAACACTTAACTTCAGTTTGAGGATTCACGCAAAAGAAAACGGAAAAGGCAGCACCTGACATAAGCCTTTAAAAATGTCAGGGGCACCTGGGTGGCTCAGTCGGTTAAGCGTCCAGCTTCGGTTCAGGTCATGATCTCACGATTCATGGGTTCCAGCCCCATGTCAGACTCTGTGATGACAGCTCGGAGCCTGGAGCCTGCTTCAGATTGTGTCTCCCTCTCTTTCTGCCCCTCCCCTACTCGTGTTGTCTCTCTCTGTCTCTCAAAAATAAATAAAAAACATAAAAAACTTTTTAAAATGTGGATAATTTGACAGAAATGGAAGCATGAGGAAGATAATCCTATAATCAAATCCCAGTTCGGACGACGGCATGTTTGCCAATCCTCACTTAGGTTTGTTTCCTAGGGGGTAGTTAGTACCCCAGCCCCCACCTTCAGGGAGCATGAACTTGTGCAAGCATCCTTAGGTGCCAGCAGCCTAGTGAGCGTCTAATATGTCAGCCCTGGTGCAAAGATTATTAGAAGAATTTGCACTTGATTCTGTTCAAGATGTTGGGGCGCCTGGGTGGCTCAGTCGGTTAGGCGGCCAACTTTGGCTCAGGTCATGATCTTGTGGTTCATGGGTTCGAGCCCCATGTCAGGCTCTGTGCTGATAGCTTGGAGCCTAGGGCCTGCTTCAGATTTTGTGTCTTCCTCTCTCTCTCTCTGCCCCTCCCCTGATCACACTCTCTCTGTCTTTGAAAAATTCATAAATGTTAAAAAAAATTTAAAAAAGAAAAGAAAGACGTTGAGTAGAAGTGTAGCTGATTTAGGAGACTCACACTGGAAAAAGGTTGAGAGAAAGGTTGGGGAGGAACGGAAGAGAAGGACATCTAGCAAAGGAAGCCAGTTAGGAAACGTTGGCAGATTTGAAAGACATTTGCAGCAAGTGTGAACTATACTCCCTAGTAGGTGGAGTGAGCAGGAGGAGGAGTGAGTCATAACACGGAGTGTTCACGCCCAGGTGATGGGGACTGATGCAGAAAGCCAGGCGTCTGCTTGGCAGGAGGGCAAAATGGCCCCCGGTGACAAGAGCAGGGGGTTCACAGGGTACAGGGGGTACACAAAACACACACACTCTTTCTTTACAATCGTACTTTTTTGTGTCTCCATCCTTCTCTCTACAAGCATTTGGATAGAAGTAGAAATGTCTGCTCTCTTCTTCTTCACTTAACAATGCCTTGTGATGCACCTATGAAATGCTAAGGGATCAAAAAGCAAACCCAAACCCTCTCGTCCACAGGTTGAGTCCACTTTACACTGGCCTCAGTCACCTTGACCTGCAGTCACACCAAACCACTCACTCCGTGCACTTTGCACACGATGGCACAATGTTCTGGGTGACATTCTACGTACTCCCTGCTGGCAAGGGGCCAGTCTCTGTGAACCCAGTTTCTGCACAGCATCTGCTGTGAAATCTCCTCTAGTTTCCTAAGGTAACCCTAAGCTTCAATAGCATTTTCTTTAGCCCACTGTTGTTCTATGTATCACAGAGTTATTAATAGTCATTATTTAGATGTTTGCTGATTTTCTGAGACAGTGACCTTCTAAAGCAAGGGATATCGTCCATTGTTGCTGGTGACTTCTCCCACATGCAGAATAATCCTTCAGAAACAGCATGAGGACATCCTCAACAACAATTTCTGGAACAATGACTAAGAACAGTTCTAAGACCAACCGACCAAGTTAATAAACACAGCACACCACCATGAAAGGAGGGTGTTTGCATTTCAGCCGCGTCTACCTATGATAGCAAACACGGTGTTATTTTGCCTTTGAAGACTGATCAGGTAATTTGGGACATGAAAACATGAAAACCATCATCCCTCTGACTAGTTCCAAAACCTGGACACGTGCTCAACATCTCTACGAGTATGTATTTTGTTAGGGCGTTCAATGGTGGGTTTATCAAGATTACAACATAGACTGTATATTTAAATTTGAAATGAAATCACACACTAGTCTAATGGCTTGTGGGCTTGTTAATCTTGGGGGCATCCCTGCTAAGTACCAGGCATTCTTCAAAACATAGGGAACTCATGAATGAAACGGATGAAGAGCCTGACTTTATAGAGCCTGCTCCCTGCTGCATGGAAGATGGACAAGAGTCTGGTGACCCTGTAGCACAGAAAAGGGGAACATCCGAGTGGAAGTGAGGGCCTGTTTTAAAAGAGGATGGTTAGGAAGAAGTTCCCAAACACCGTCTCGAAGGAAGCAAGCTGTGTGCATGGGGGGCAGGGAGACATTTACTGATAGACTGCACATGGGCGTGACAGACATAAACAAGCCAGCTGTGCCACCATCTTTGGCTGTAACAATGGCAAGATGGTGTTGCGACTTACTTAAGATGTGGGGAACTTTGGGGGAAAAGGGGTCTTTGTTTATTTGCGTGTGTGTGTTGGGAGAGGGAAATGTTGTTGCTGTTGTTTGTTAACAGAAAGGGCATTGATGTGCCACAAACTAAGTTCTAAAATTTCCAATGTATATTGGACATCTGGGTAAGCTGGGAAACCAGGATGTGAGACAGGAGGAAGGGAGGGGCTGAAACCCTGGCAGACTGGGTGGATGTGAAGGTCCTTGCATATTGAAAAATTTTGGATTGTGGGTCTTTGGGGGAGAAGATTGTAAATTGGGAGTAAAATGATTTCTGAAATATAACAGGGACTGAACATTTTAGGTAGATTGAGCTATTTGGAGTATTTTAAATTTCAATCTATGGAATCTTAAGCAAGAATTCTCATTTTCTCAACGTCATTTGCACAAGAGTCGCAGAATGAGGGAAGACAAGACAGCATTGCTGCTATCGAATGCCCGTCCTCAGTGAGGTATCTCTCAACAGCTGCTGGCTTCTGGGGGATGGTATTGTTTTGTCAGTGTCTTGTGGTCAATCACAGAGTCAAGGAATGTATAACATTGCACTAAATACACTTGAAAAAGAACGCACCTCTTATGAAGTATCCAAGGATAGCAGACACGCAGGGGGATTTTGAAAAAAATTCATAAAGGTCATTCGGCTTGGAAAGGAGTCTCTCCCTGTTTGTATTACAGGGGTTAGCTAGCAAGTCCGACTCTTAGGAGAAATACGTAGCGTGCATTGATAGCTCATTACTGTTTTGTGAGATTCTACAATATGAGGTTATTAATTTTAAATAAGTTTGTGAATAGAATCCCAGCTGGAAACACCATAGTGCTTGTAGCTTCACTTTTCAGTCTCAAAATCCTAAATATTAATAATCAGGGGAAATAAAGCTTTTTAAGGCCAATTTTGAACGTATTTCACTTACAAACTTTTTCTATTCTACTTTCGTGCCTACTTTGAAGCTTTTAAAGGATGTTTAAAATCATGTCTAGAAAAACTGAAAAGATCTATGTGATGGGAACAGACAAAATGTCTGGCCCTTTGAGGAGGGCGGGGAGATGCTGTGGGGGGAGGCCACGAGAGGTTTCTATAGTGAGAGAAAGGCAGGAGCCCTGAGCTGGGTCCACAGCTCCTGCCTGGGTCTGAAGCTGAGATCGGAAGCAGAGAAGTGCCCCTTGCCAACTGCGCTCGCCAGGACAGAGCACCCTGTGACAGCCGGCCAGGGCTCAGGCGGGCAGATGTCAGGAGCTTGAAGACTTGCCTCTGCTGCGGGTGTGGAAAGAAGTCCTAAGGCTGAGGGTAGAGCAGACATTGAGAAAAACCCCTGGCAAGACAGCTCCTACCTAAACACAAGGTCGTCTTAGAAGAGAAGCCTTCAGAGCCCAAGAGAAGTGATGCCTACAAGAGAAAGATCCTAAAGTCCTAATCAGACTCACTCCCGACTCCACCTGAAAGGCCAGGAAAGAGATGGCATGCTGCACAGAAGCCACTCGCCTCCGTCTCTGTGAACTTCACAAGGTATGTCTCCAACAAAAATTATGAGATGCACAAAAACAGTAAGGAAAAGCAATACACTGTCAAAGACAAGGCAATTCTGTGGCTGTCACAGACATTACTAATCGATTGCTGAGCTATCTGTGCCTTAAACAGGTGCTTCCAAACAAGTCTCAGGCGTCTGCTATGAGTCAGGCAATACCAAGACACAGTTTGAAACATGTTTTTCATCTTTAATCAAAATACCGTTTGGACGATCCTCCTAAAATTATTCATAATTTGTAAGCAATTATTCAAATAGAAGTCCTATGTCATGAACTGTCCCAAATTTCAACTTAGCTAACACACCATCCCTCGTTAATTTTGGTTACAGGATTAAAACAAAAGTCTCATACCCTTTCCATCCAACGTGGTTGCATTTGGAAGATTATTGCCATAGCAACAGCTCAGTGACTACAAATGACTCTTTGATGATTAGGAGCCCTGGGTGTTCCCAGAAGTAAGGATAACACTGAGCAAGATGTGTTCATTTTCCGCTTACAGACACGGAAACATAGGAAAACACAGAGAGGCCAGTGTCCTTTTCCAAAAGCCTCCTATGACATCAAAAAAGAAAGGGCAGAATCAGACCATAATGGCTTCAGAGTAGTGAAAATCTAATGTATGAAGTCCATTCTCCACAGCGGAAACATTTATTCACACAACAGTCCCTCCGATCTGATTCACAACCTGTTCACTGATATTAGATGATTTAAATTGTTTTCCAACCTACAGAAAATGAGAAGCAGAAAAAGGTGGAAGAGGAAAGAATCGTGGTATTATGTACATATTGATGGTGACAGCCTTCTACATCTTCGTGAAGCAAGAGAGAAAACCTCTAAAAAACAAACAAAAAATTAAAAAACCAGTTTGAGCAGTTGGAATCGCCGTGTTTCTACTCCACTCCCCTGTTTGCAGACCATTGAAACTGACCAAAAGGTTAAAAAAACATCAGAAAAAAATACCATCTTCAATGTGGAGGCAAACCAGCCTTTACCCAAACATGCAACCACAGAGCATAAAGAATATTGGCTCACCTACGGTGATGGTGGGGTCATATCAAGGGTGATCAGTAAAATTATAACTTGACACACAAAATTCTGTAAAGGTGGGTGGCACAGCTCTGAGACCTGAACCAACCTATTCCTGTGTCGCGCAGCAAATCCGAGCGCTTGCAAATCTTTTTGCTGATTCTCTTGCATTCACGTCTAGATCTCTAAATCATTGGCTTTTGTTGTTATTGCTTAATTTTTCACTTTTGCCAGCATCAATTAGCATCCCCAATTAAAATGAGGAATCAGTCCCATGGACCTCCTCCTCTACAGGCTAGAGCACCCTGTGTGTTCTCCATCCTCCATCCCGCCGCCTGAGGCCTTCCTGTCGTCGGCACTCAGTGCTCACACTCACAGGAAGTGTGCGTGGTCGTGACTCGGAGCCACATGGCACCCTCTGTTTGCTTTCATTTGCTTTTACTCTCCCTGGGAATGCTTGTCTTGCTTCTTTGCTTAATTTTCTACACACTTACTACAAATTCAAGTCAAACTCCCAACAGTCTGTGCCTACTGCCGGTAATCAGACCTGATCCGATACTAACTTTACCTTTTTAAAAGAAATCAGAGCAATTGCTTCAGAAATTTGAGAACCTGCTCTATTGCCTTCTAGCTTTCAGCTTTTTTAATTTCTGGAGTGATGGCTAAATCCAACCTGGGTCTGTAAGTGCAACTTTTTCCGCCTTAGCAATGTATATGATTTTATTGTTTGGCTCAGAGCTAATGCATTTCTCAAGGTTATTTGTTAAGTCTATCCCCATTCATTTTATTATGTCTACCATGGTCCCTTCAGCCTAGAAGCACTATTCATCCTGGTGAACAGTTTATGATTTACTATTGCCTTGAGGATTTAGTGATGATTTCTTCACCCTATTGGCTCTGTTCTTTCCTCCTAGAACTCTGTCATTTGGATGTTACACTCCCTGACTGCCTACTCTCCCTCTTGAACCCTTTCTTGCTTCTCATCTCTTTATCCTTCTCATTCCAGCACAGTTCTTTAACTTTACTTTTCTATTGAGTTTTACATTTTCTTTGATTATGATTTAAATTTTCTAGGGCCCTTTTTTAAAAATTTTTTAAGTGTTTTATTTATTTTTGAGAACAAGGAGACAGAGTGTGAGCGGGGGAGGGGCAGAGAGAGAGGGAGACACACAATCAGAAGCAGGCTCCAGGCTCTGAGCTGTCAGCATAGAGCCCGATGGGGGGCTCGAACCCACAGATAGCGAGATCATGACCTGAGCCGAAGCCTGATGCTCAACTGACTGAGCCATCCAGGCGCCCTTCTCGGGTCCTCTTTTGTATCTTGTACAAGTGGGCTAAGTCATTCCACAGCCCTCTGTCCTCAGCTTGCATAGTTCTATACTTGTCTTGATTCTTAAGCTTTTCCTTTATGGACTTGTGTCCTTAAAATGATGTCCTTTTTTTTTTTTTAACTCAAGTAAGTTGAATAAAAATTATTTTAAAAAACCACAAAATAATGTTTTATTCTCATTTAAATGGAGTTTTAAAGTAGGGGGGCTGTTATGTAATTTTCCGGATCTATTAATCTTTCACCCCCGATTCTCCCAAGTAAAATTTATATTTTTAAATTTACTGTAGTACATGTGTTTTTTAACATGAATTGCCTCAAATTATTTTTTGAATGTAGGAAAACTTCGGAGATGATAGATGATAGATAGATAGATAGATAAATAGATAAATAGATAACATTGTCTTTAACCATGAGAAATAGCATATTGAACAAGTAGAAACAGCAAGAACCTTTGCTTAGGAAAATCGTTACAGTATCAATAGAGAAATATCCAAATGGATTAGAATCTTAATAGCTTAGTTTCAAGAGGACTTGAAAATACAACAGAACAAGACACCTACTGAAATATTTGATACCTATTAGAGTAAACGTGTCTTTGTTTTCATTAGCCACTGCAGATCTACATTGAAAGACTGTTCTTGCCTGAACATAGTAACTTTGCATATCACTAGTAGAAGAGACTGTTATTTACCTCAATAATAAATCTCTCAACATAAGTCAGCACAAATACTTTAATATGTTCCTGAAGATTTGTGTTAAGGCCCGCCTTTTAAAGAAACGTTTAGGCTTTTTATAGACCATTTGAGCAAATAATCCACTCTGAATGGATGGAAATTGCATTATGGTAGAATCCTATAGCGTTTATATCGTGATGTTCTAAAGCACTATTAAGTTTTGGTTGTATTCCAATAGAAACTCACACCAGGAAGGAACTATGAAATGTTTCCCCTGAAGTATTCTGCAGGACCTTAGGTGGATTTCCTCTAGGGTAAGACCAATTAGTAGAATATTATTTTCTGACTTCAGCACCAGGACGCTCTAAGTGCCGTCTGCACCTGCCTCCTATCAGGTCCTGCCTAAGGAAGAAAACTAAAGGTTGCCAGAGTGAATTACTGACCAATTTTTCTACCTAACACTCAGAAGCTTTGTTATTGATTAAAACACATATGTCTCTTAATATCGCTCTGCTTCTGAGGGGAGTTGGTTTTCAGTTTTGTAATCAAAGGGTGTTATCTACTTATATACATTAATCTTAAGAACAAAGTAATCGTATTAGAAATTCAGCCTTCAGGCTGCCTGTTGGTAATCACAGATTCCAGTATAAATCCTCATTTTATAGTTGAAGAAATGGGCCCAGGGAGATTAAGTGATTTCCTACTCAAGAAGCAGATCAATATCAGAGGTCAGGACACCAATGACCAGTTCCCGGAGCGGAGCTGTGTGCACCGGTGTTTCAGACACACTCGCCTGACGGCAGCTCCGACGCCACCTGCACGGCCACTGCTCCTCCTACGTCTCTCATGAACAAACTGTTTTAAAAATCGCGTCTGACTCTCCGCCCCCACGCCCCTCGCCTAGGAGGTGCTCATGGCTCAATCAGTAGTGAAAACACCTCTGTCCTTTCCAACTTTTGGGCTTTAAAAATATTATTGCACATTAATTTCTAAATAATGTATCAAGTTGGAACAAGGGGTAGTAAAACTCAACCTTATTAGAAACACTAATAAGAATTTTTAAGTAGCCCAAATTTTTATTGTTTTATTTCTTGTAGACAGGTAGATATAATATAACATAAGCTGGCAAATATTTCATTTGGGCAGCAAATGCATAAAAAGAGAAAAAAATTTCCCATTTATCACAATCCAGTCATTGAAAACTGATTAACTCTATTTATTTACACTGTTCACCTGACCTCTTAAGATAATTTGCTTTGGGGCGCCTGGAGGCTCAGTCGGTTGAGTGTCTGACTTTGACTCAGGTCATGATCTCACGGTTTATGGGTTCGAGCCCTGCACCGGGCTCTGTGCTGACAGCTCAGAGCCTGGAGCCTGCTTCCAATTCTGTGTCTTTTTCTCTCTCTGCCCCGCCTCTGTTCATGCTCTGTCTCTGTCTCTCAAAACTAAATAAAATGTAAAAAAAGAAAATATTCTTCAATTTTATAACCTCCTCTATTGCTACTATTATGATTCAGTGCATAATTTGTACCCTACCTTTAAATAAGTTATAACTTGGTTTGGAACTGCACTGTCCTTTGGAAAATAAACAATTAAAAGTGCAAATAATTAATTAGAAGGAAATCAATTATTGTTAGAAACACGGAAATCCAGGGTGCCTGGATGGTTCAGTTGGCTGAGTGGCTGACTCTTGGTTTCAGCTCAGTTTATGACTTCACAGTTTGTGGGTTCGAGCCCCACATCAGAACCCACGGTGAGAGCGTGGAGCCTGCTTGGGATTCTCTCCCTCTCCCTCTCTTTGTCTTTCCTTTGCTCTCACTCTCTCTCTCAAAATAAACAAACTTAAAAAGAAAGAAATACAGAAATATAGAATTAGGATTATATAATTCTACTCAAAGCAGTGATGAAGAAAATATAGCCCCTACTCTCAAGGGCTCATCTAAGAAGAAAAAGCAAAATAATATAGTCTTTACAGTTTACTCATGGAAAAATGAAATGTAACCCTAAGACAGACACAGGATCTCTGACATGGAAAATTACCATATATTAATATAATACTTAAATATTAATGTAATATTTAGATGAGGTTGCTATAGATGCAATAGGTTAAGAACATTAAATTAAAATAATCCATTTCCAGTGATTCAGATGCTTTTCCTAAGGAATCTCAGGTGAATTATGTGGTGGATGGACGTGTCTGATAGCCACACAACAGGAATATTCTTTTTTTTTTTAATTTTTTAAACGTTTTATTTATTTTTGAGAGAGAGAGAGAGAGTGAGCAGGGGAGGGTCAGAGAGAGAGGGAGACACAGAATCTGAAACAGACTCCAGGCTCTGAGCTGTCAGCACAGAACCCGACACGGGGCTTGAACACACGAACTGTGAGATCGTGACCTGAGCCGAAGTCAGACACTTAACCGATTGAGCCACCCAGGCACCCCGGGAATATTCGTGAAAGGTTGAACATGCATTGGCTTTTCATAACCTGTTTGTATTTTTCCTCTGCCGCTAATTTGCGCCTGGCAAGTCACGTGTGGAATAGCGACGCCCTCCTGTCAGCGGTTTTAAGCGTCAGGGTGTCTGAGCCCTGGAGCCACCTGTCTGCATCGCAGTCTCTGCCATCAGGGCGGACTCCGAAGTCAGCTTCCCGGGGAGAAGAGCCCGCCTCTCCCCTGTCTGCCCCTTCTTCCTGCCAACTTCATCCCCATGAAGGCTGTCCCTCCTTCAGGAGTTTGTCCCAGAGCCCTTGGGATCCAGTTCCGGAAATGTCATCCACCTGCACGAACCCCCCACTCCTCAGAAGTCGGAACCCCAGCCCCATGGGGGCCTCCACCCAGCACCTGACATCCTCTCATCCCCGGCCTCACAGCCAGAGCTGCTTCCAGCACTTTCTCTCCCATTATGTCCTCACTGCTTGTGTTTGGCCTCCGCCATCCTTCACTAGGACCAAACCAGAGCCAGTCCGCGGCCTTCAGGCCCCCCTCTGTCTGACCAACCACCATGTTCCGAGTTGGTGACGACTCATCCTTAGGGTTCCCAGGGGAGGTTGACAGTACTCCTAAGGGATGGCAGTTGGAGGTTGGCTGGTGTGCACTGAAATGGCGGGGGAGGATCAGAGCTGGCCTGTGGCAGCATCCCGTTCAAGGCCATCATCCCCATTCCACTGAACTCCTTTCCTCTGGCTCCCAGTCTTAGCAGCCTCCACTGGCATTATCTGGTATCCTTATAAATTCATGAAGCAGGTACAAGTCACCGGGTTTACCAATTTACCTAGTAAATGCTTATTTATAAAAACCATCAACTCATTACCCAATGCGGAATATAATTTCCTTGTTATAACCTTTCCAAAGCAGAACTCATTTACTCAGGGGGGAGAAAAAAGCGTATTTTTGAATCATAGTGACATTTTCAACTATCTCTTGAGTCATCTAATAAATATTGTTTGTCCTGAACAGATATGTTTTCAAGGCAGAGCATACATTTTTGGGGTGGCGAGGAAGACATCTTGCATTAATTCCAGGTTCTCTCGTTTTTTTTTTTTTTTTGATACAAACGCTCGATTTCTCTTTATGCACACAAGACACCAATCACAGTCCAAGCAATGAGTCGCTCGGCACCACTGTCCCCATTCCGCCTAGAAACCCACAGAACAACCGTACGGGATGCCTTTGAAGTCCGCTTGAATGCCACATGCGAGGAGCAAAGCATGGTCTTCGTGCGTCTCCAGATGAGTGAGTACTTTATTTGTTAAAAAATGTATTCAGGCCATTTCTGCATTAGCACAGAAGATACATTAGCCGTCATGGCACCCTCTCGTTAAAAATATAGAGGAGCACAGGGAACAGAGGGTTCGCCATTGCTTCTTAACAAAACCACTGTGGTGGTCAGCCCAAGGGTGGGCTGGCAGATCTAAAATAAAAATGCTTGGAAGGGGTGCGTAGTGTGTTTGGCTACGGGAACTGGGAAACGGCTGTTGGCCAACGCTTGCTAAGAGAGGGTTCCGTCCTCCTCATGTAACATTCCCAAGAATCTCTCTCAAGAAAGACGCATTCTGTGGACCAGCCAGGACACCCTCCCAGAAGTTTGCTACAAGGTCCCAACAGCAAGAGCTGGAACTGATTCTGCCTTGAAATATCAAGACTTCAAGAGCAGAGGAAAAAAATGTTCCATTTAAAGGTCAAGTGAAAGATAAATACGGATTTGGTAGGTGGCAGGGAAGACAAAAAATCCTGAAAACAATGTTGTGATTTTTTAGGGGCACCTGGGTGGCTCCATTGGTTAAGCGTCCCACTTTGCTCAGGTCATGATCTCAGGGTTCATGAGTTCGAGCCCCGTGTCGAGCTCTGTGCTGACAGCTCGGAGCCTGGAACTGCTTAGGATTCTGAGTCTCCTCTCTCTCTGCCCCTCCCCTGCTCTCGCTCTCTATCTCTTGGTCTCGAATACAAATAAAGATTTAAAAAATACTTTAAAAAAACAATGTTGTCATTTTATTATTAAAATCCAAGCCTGTTGCATCAGATTTATCTTTCAGATTGACAAAAAGAATCCGCTTTAGGAAAGGTGACTGCAACATGGCCCAAAACCAATGTCCCGCTACCACGCACCATTGAAAGAAAGAGCACATTACTAATTAATAAATAATAAATTAAAATATTATACAAATCACACACATTAATAATATACAATTAGAAAATACAGTTAAGCATAAAGAGATATAAATAATTTTGTGTATCTTAGGCTTTTGTTTTTCAACTTGAAAACATCTTGGAAATAAAATACACTCCAACAATTTCATTCACTGAAACTTCATGATAACAACAAAAATAGTTACAATCAAAATCTTTTGAACACATTGTGATGGCGAGTTTGGTGTGATGGTGTCAGTTTGACTGGGCGAAGGGATGCATCATTATTTCTGGATGTGTCTGTGAGGCCTTTTCAGAAGAGATCAGCATTCGAATGAGTAAAAAAGATGATCTTCCCCAGCAAGCGTGGACACCATCCAAACTTCCGATGGTCTGAATAGAATACGAAGACAGATGAAGGACACATTTGCTCTCCTTGCAAGAGTTGTGACACTCCACCTTTCCTGCCTCCAGGTATGGGTGCTCTTGGGTCTTGGGTCTTTGGATTCAGAGGGAACCACACCACTGGCCTTCCTGGTTCTGTTTTGCAGGTGGCAGATCCTAGGACATCTCAGCCTCCATAACCAAGTGTGCCAATTCCTATAAGTGTATCTATCTATCTATGTATCCATCCATCATCTATGTATCCATCCATCCATCTATCCACCCATTATCTATCTATCTATCCATCCATTATCTATCTGTTTACCTATCATCTACCTATCCATCATCTCTTATCCATCCATCTATCCATGCATTCATCTATCTGTCCATTCATCGATTATCTTTCTATCTACCTAACTACCTACATACCTACCTATCATCTATCTATCCAATCACCCATTAATCTATTCATCTATCTATTATCTATCTATTTATCTATCATCCATCTATCCATCTATTCATCTGTCTGTCCATCCATCTATTATCTATCGATCTACCTACCTACCTATCATCTATCTATCCATTCATCAATCTCTTCATCTATCTATTGTCTATTCATTTATCCTCTATCTTTTCAATTCTGTTTCTCTGGAGAATTTTCACTACCATACACATGATATAGCAGAGTCTAACTTAACTCTCTTACACTAGACGCATGTCAACACACGTAATACTGAAGTAGGTGAAGAGTATTTTCTTCATTGTACGTATGGGAACACCAAGGGAGAGTATTGGTAACTTACCAGGTCTACCTGACTAGTAACGCAGAGAGCCAGGATTTGATCGAAGTCCAGAGCTCACTCCTTCAGCCCCAATATGGTGCATCATCATAACAAAATCATCTAGAAAATATAAATTGTATATTTATATAATTTAATTAACTGATCTTTATTTTTGGACTAGTAGATTGTTTCTAGTTTTCATTATCATAAACATCTTTATGTTTTCTTTATTGACTTTTTCTTTAGTAAATGTACACCAAATGGAATTGCTTGAATAAATGAATATCCTTTCAGGTTTTTCATGTATGTTCTCAAATGGAGCTTCAGAGAAGCCCATGAGAGCGACCTTCCCACAAGCAAGGCTGGAGAGTATCCATTTTCTGCTAAGCTTCCCTAACATTGGTTATTATAATGTACATTTACTTTTGTCAAATTCACAAATGGCAAACTCTCCTTAACTTGTGTTCTAATTGGGGCTCCTGAATGACTCAGTGGGTTGAGCATCTGACTTTGGCTCAGGTCACGATCTCGCGATTTGTGAGTCTGAGCCCCACTTCAGGCTCTGTGCTGGCGGCGCAGGGCCTGGAGCCTCCTTCAGATTCTGTGTCTCCCTCACTCTCTGCCCCTCTCATGTTCATGCTCTGTCTCTCTCTGTCTCTCAATAATAAATAAAAATGTTAAAAAATTTAAAAAAAACTTGTGCTCTAATTTACATTTTCTTGGGAACAAACAATAAACATGTTTTATACTTTGCTGGCCGTTTTCAATCTTTGGTTATTTAGCACTCCTAACAGCCGCACGTGCTTTCTTCTGGCACTCACACTCCTCCTATTGATTTGGGGAAGCTCATTATATGAAAGCCGTCGACCCGTGGCCAGTCATGCATGGTGCTGATGATGGGGAGGTCGGGCGCACATTCTTAACCGGTTAGCCTTTGCATGATAAATCGTGAGAAGTCTATTATCTGTAAGTGAAACGCAGACATGTCAAGATCATCCATGGTGGACCAGGTCTCAGCTTGGACGATGACTGTGTCCTTGCCCTCAGTTTCTCATCCAGAGAAAGAGGCTGTTCGTGTCCACCATCCTGACAGCATCCTGACCACCTGTCAGCTGGGAGGCTGCTGCATGCACAGGCCTGGGGCCTGGAGCCGTTGTGTGGCCACCGCACAGAGCTGGGCACCCCACGCTCTCCGACCCCTCACCACACCTGACCTCGCCGTGGTGTGATTCCTCTGCAGAATGACTGGTTTCTTGCTGCCCCTAGGACTGAACTTTTCATTCTGTGTTGAAGTGCAATTCACATATAGTGTCTTATTAGTTTCCTGTGTACAGTAGGATTCAAAATTTTGACACATTATTCAGCGTTCATCACAGAACGTGTGCGCTTGGTCCCCACGCTGACATCACTCGTGTCCCCCCACTTTCCTTCTGGCAACTGGTTCCTTCTCTGTAGCTGCGTCTGTTTTTTGTTTGTCTCTTTGTTTGCTCATTTGTTCTGTTTCCAAAATTCTACCTATGAATGAAATCATTTGGTATTTGTCTTTAAACGACATGGATAGACTCAGAGAGTATAATGGTAAGTGAAAGAAGTCTGACAGAGAAAGACAAATGCCACGTGATTCCACACATATGTGGATTATTGTTTTTTTCTTTCTTTCTTTTTAATGTTTGCATATTTATTTAGAGTGAGAAAGAGAATGCGAGTGAGAGAGGGGCAAAGAAAGAGGGAGTGAGAGAGAATCCCAAGCAGGATTCGTGCTGTCAGCGCAGAGCCTGATGCAGGGCTCAAACTCATGAAACACAAGATCATGATCTGAGCTGAAATCAACAGTGTGATGCTTAACCGACTGAGCCGTCCACGCATCCCTGGACTGCTGGCTTCTTAAGGGGGAAAACTATGTCCTGATCCATCTAGGACATTCCCCCTCTTTGCTTTAACCATTAGCACATATATATGAGCAAGAAATTTAGCCTCTTTTCCCCAAAACATGCCCAGGTAGCTGTTTCTACAAATAAATAAATACTGAAAAGAAAGCAATTTCACAGACTGTGTTAACAAACGGATTGATTTTCTTCCTCCCGTCTTCTTCTTTATTATTAAATTTTGATTTCTGCAATCTGCATCATTTTTTCTCCTGGGTATTTTAATTAGATAGTAGAATGTAAAAATAGGGTCTCCAGTATATTAAGAAAGTTGCAGTGGTGTTTATAAGGGCCAGCTGGTAGATTTCTGATTTGAAAGGTTTTTTACTTTTTTATTTTTTTATTCTGTCATCTGAACTTTGCTTCGGTAATGCTGCAAATTAGCAGCTATTCATCCCTTAATGAACAAGGGTTCATGTAAATTTCGACTATGAATAGGCAATCAGGATTTCTTTGGGTATAATGGGTTATTTACCAGGCTTCCATTTCAGTTTTGAACTCTTTGCTTCTTTAAACACCATCCTATATAATTTCGCAGCCATCCAATTACGTATGTATATATTTACCTTATAGATATCGCCTTTGTGCCTGTATCTGCTCCAAATTGCTTTATTAAAATAGTGGCAGAAGCTCACTGTACCTGAAGTGGGTGGAAGACGTAGACTCTCATAAAGATGATGTCTGCGAGCTTGGATGGAGGGGCGGGCGATGTGGGGAGCGGAACCTTGGAAGACGTGGTGCGGTGGCTACAATGAAAAATGGCGGACAATTCTAGACATTCCGTGATCTTCCCCCATTGCCTGAAAAGCTTTATTTCAAGAACTATTCTCAGCGCTAGGAAAGATGCCCCATCTCTGCTTTTTCCCCCACTTTCTATGTGTTAGACCCAACGACTTAGGAGACCGAACCAAGCCTGAAGGCTACCGGCCTGAGCTTGCTTCCAGAGGCGGGAGGGTCGGCAGGTGCCCTCACAGTATGAGGCCTCCTCGTGTAGTTTCCTGCTTGACACAGGGCTTCCCGAGGACTTCTGTTTTAGCGGCATCGAAAGCATGGCTGCAGCTCTAGCTCGTTTATGCAAATCTATATACTTGCTGTACTGTATTGAAAATGGCAGGCCGGTTTCAGCGTTGCCAACGCCCTTCCCTCTCCTGGTCCTCCAGGAAACGCTCCCGTTGGATTCACAAGAGAAGCGCTGTCGGAGATCGCCACAACCACGTTGTCCCCAACGGAAGCCCCTTCCCGATCCCGCCACCCCTCCTCCGGGACTTGGTGCAGGCCGTGCACGGGCAGGTCCACTGCAGGCTCATCTTGTATCTCCCAAGTGAGGGCAAGGGGTTCCCTTTTCCACGGCACCCACTTTCTGTTCTGATGTTTTGAGGGGCAGGGACGCAGCTACGCCGGGGATCGATCTCCGTCACCCAACACGCTGAGCATCTCCGCACAGGGCAGAAGGCCGGAAGGCCGGCCACCCCCATCCCCTTCCCTGCAAGGCCCAATAGGGTCCAGGTGTTTAGCTATAGTGCAGTGGTAACTTGCAGGGGTGCGGCTCAGCCCTGTGGAGCAGCCTCTGGAATCGCATCCACTACCTGCCCCTTGTACCCCTGCAGGCCACCTCCTTATGCACAAGACAAGACACTTCCTTACAGCCTGCTGACGCGCCTCGGAACTCGGGGGCACGACACCCAACGCCTTGGGACACACGCACGTCTGCTCCTGCCAGCTGTCTCCAGCCCCTCTCCTTCCGACTGTGCACCCAGGCCTGTGCCACTGCTGGGGCGGGCACCGCGGGGGGCGGGTGTGCCTGTTTACCTCTGTTCTGGAAGGTCTTCCCTGGGCTAACCATGCTTTTATCTCTGCCTCCAACTGCACTGCTCTGTGCTGGGTGGGGTGGTGCTGGGCTACCCCCACGTGGGGGGGGGGGGGCTTGCGGGGCTGACCTGAGGGCTGCCCAGAGCCTCACCCGCCCAGGACTGAGGGCGGGTGGTGGTGGCCCTGCAATTCTGGGGACATCTCTGGCTGACGCCAGCACTGACTGTGGGGACCCGCGAGGAGGGGGCGGCCAGGAGCCCCTTTCCCAGCTCACCCTGGCATTTCGAGGGCGGCCCGGGCTGTGCCCTTGGGTGAAGGGGAGCTGCCCCCACGGCCAGGCCGCACCAGGATCTGGCCTTGCTTACTCGGCCCTTCTGAGGTAATGTCTCCAAGCTCAGGGCGCCTGCAGGCCCAGCCTGGAGAGAGGAAGGGAGGAGGCCATGACCTGAGGCCGACCCCCCGGGCCAGCCTGGGAGGGGGCTGGAGGCCTTTGAGGCTCCAGGAGGGCCTCTGCTCGCTTGGATTAGTCAATTAGGTAAATATTACTCCTGGGCCAGTCTGGAAAGAAATAACAAACAACGTGTTCTGCAAATGGAAAAGCTGATCGGGGCGCAGTGACTGCCAATCCAGGTGGCATCCCAGCCCTGCACTAAATCAGGGTAGGTCATTAATATGCTAAAAACGCCACAGCCAATCGGCTCCCATGGTGACAGCTCAGAAGGCTTCATGAATAATCCATGCAGCACCTGGAGGCATGAAATTTTCATAGGCAGCCTTGGCCACCGAGGGGCGGGTGGGGAGGCCGGTGCCCCCGTCTGGTCTCCCCGGGGGCCGAGAGGGCGGCCCAAGGCCAGCGCAGACTTCTGACCCTTGGCTGCCCGTGGAGAGATGGGGAACACACACGTCAGTTGCTGCGTTAAAAAGCAAAAGGCACAGACATGGAATTGGCTTCCCAAGCACAGCTGGGATCCTGCCTTCTGCAGCAGAGAGGTGCATTGGCACTGAGCTCCGTCTGGGCACCAAGGTCCTGCGCAAGGTCATTGTCCTGCAGGCAGGTGCCATGCAGAACCTCTCCTCTGGAAAGCCAGACAGCCTCGCTTGCGGGCCTGGCCCCCTCTGCCCTCGGTCCTGGGGTGACTTCTGAACCCCTGCCCTTGAGGCGGGCACGGGATGAGGTACTCAGAACGGTCCAAGGGCGCAAGTTTGGATCATTAGGGCTCCGTGTGCTCCGTCATCTGTCACTCAGGATGTCAGTCCCGCTGCCAGTTCCTCGGGCCCCTCTCTCCCCTGGGAGGAAAGTCTTTGTCATCAGAATTTGACTCTAGACCAGTCTGTTTGTTGGGCAATCTGGTATGAAAGCGTTTGGGGGGGGGCGGTGGGTTTGTTTCTAAAAGTTACAGTTGGAGTCCACGTGTCACAGCAATGAGTATTATTATTTAAGTTGCTGACCCGTTCTCCTCTGGGGTTGGTCTAAGTCACTGCTGGTCTGCCGGATTTGCTCCATTCAGCCAATAATTCTCCTTCGGTCTAATCATTCTTGGTTCATTTTGATGTGCCATAGTTTGATATTCAGTGGCTGCATCCTTTGTTTACCTGCTTCGAATTTTTTTTTAATTGTGTAAAGTTTATTTATTTTTGAGAGAGAGACACAGAGCATGAGCAGGGGAGGGGCAGAGAGAGAGGGAGACACAGAATCTGAAGCAGACTCCAGGCTCCGAGCTGTCAGCACAAAGCCTGACGCGGGGCTCAAACTCACCAACTGTGAGATCATGACCTGAGTCGAAGTCAGATGCTTAACTGACTGAGCCACCCAGGCACCCCACCTGCTTAAAATTTTATAAACACAGGCACTCAGCAGCTGGGAAGTGCCTTCCATTTCCAAATGAGAGGCTATTCTAGAATGGGAGCTCTCCATCACCCTCTGGTTTTGAGTGAGTAGGATGTGGTTTTGGAAATATTACACTAGGACACAAAATCATTTCAAACACGTTAGTTTTATAAGAAATGATGTCTGTTCAGTGGCTCCTGGGTGGTTCAGTCGGTCAAGTGGCCAACTCTTGGCTTCAGTTCCGGTCATGATCTCACAGTTCAGGAGTTCAAGTCCCGCATTGGGCTCTCCTCTGATATGAGGAGGCTCCTTGGGATTCTCTCCCTTTCTTCGTCTCTCTCTGCTCCTTCCACATCTCTCTCACCCTCTCTCTCTCTCCTCTCTCTCTGTCAAAATAAACTCTAAAAAGTTGTCTGTTTAAATACCAAATTCAACTATGAATATCTGCTTTCAGTAGAAGCCGGGGGATGGCCAGGGAGAGACGTGCCTGGGCATGTAGATACGGAGACTGCCAAGTTCCTGCCCGAGGAATGTCCCCTCCCAGTCTTCAACAGCTTCCTCCCAGGTTTAGGAAGAAACGATAGTCTTCCCTGCACCATCCAGATAGCCTCCCCACCCCTGCAGGGCGGGACTCCCCTGGGCCGTGCCAGGACTGCGTCCTGGAGCCCAGCCTCCCAGGGCACCGCCCAGCCAGCCACTCCGGTGCCCAGATGGAATGCGTGGGCACCATCCTGGCCTTCCCTTCATCGCCGGCAGACGGTCGGTCTTTGGGACTTCATTCCTGAGTATTTGCCTTAATCTCCCCCGCTCCCCTGTAACCGTCCTCCACAGTCCGGGCCCTTCTCTTTCCCCGGGGCTACTACACTTGCCCCCACGACACCTATTTGTCATCCTCTCTACCCAACCTCAAAATCTCTGTTCTCAGTCGTATTTCTAAACCTCAAACTTGGTCCTGTCGCTCTCTTGACTACATTCTTGCAAAGATTTGCTTTTGTGTCTCAGGAGGATCCCAACTCCTGAGCAGCCAGATGAGGCCTCCCTGGTCTGAGGCCTTACCCCAGCCTCGGTTCCACCCTGTGTCAGCACCTTCCTCCGTGTGCCCTACATGGACCCCTGGCTTGTCTGGTGAACTCCTACTCAGGATCCAGCTCAGGAATCAGCCCCCTCCCGGCCCCTCCCCATCACTGGTCACCTGTGTCAGAGGAATCTTCAGTACCCCCTTGGCTTTCCTTTCATTGTACAGAGAGTGTTGTTTAGTTATTTACTTGAGGGGGAGGGGCTGAGAGAGGCAGCGGGAACGAATCCCACCTGGGCTCCATGCTCACAGGGGTTTGATCCCACCAACTGTGACATCATGACCTGAGCTGAAACCAAGAGTCAGACGCTTAACCGACTGAGCCACCCCGGTGCCCCCAGAGTGTGGTCTTTTTTTAATTTAAGGAACATCTCAGTCAGAACTGAACTCTCTTTCATTTTTTTTATGTTTATTTATTATTGAGACAGAGAGAAACAGAGCATGAGTGAGGGAGGGGCAGAGAGAGAGACACACACACAGAATCCGAAGCAGGCTCCAGGCTCTGAGCTCTCAGCACAGAGCCTGACATGGAGCTTGAACCCACAAACCCCAATATCATGACCTGAGCTGAAGTCAGATACTTAACTGACTAAGCCACCCAGGTGCCCTGGAACTGGACTCCTTTAGGGGAGTTTTATCATTGTGTTTCTCCGTCATTCTCTTAACAGCCCGCCTCTGTGAGAGGTGTTCCATAAATATTTGGATGAAAGAACAAGAGACCACACTGAAAATCGCCAACCTGCTTGGGTTTTTTTTCATTTCCATATATTGTATCACATTTCACCCTTGTAGTGACTTCACGAGGACTCTCCCTCACCCCAGATTATGGTGGGGACAGTCGATGCTGAGCTGCTCTGTACGTTGGCCACTGCCACCCAGGCTGCAGTGCGAGGACTCGGGAGCTCGCACTGTTTACCTCATGTCAAAATACGGGACAGGCATCTCCGACCCTCACTGGCATTTGAAATACCTCAAGCTTGGATCAAATTTAAAAAAAAAAGAAAAACAAAAACAAAACATTACCCAAGTTGAGAAAAAGGTGTGAAAATTAAACTTTATTGGAAGAAGAAAGAACATGACTTGGTTATATTTAACTAATATCAGTTACTCACTGCCTCACATTGAACACAATATTCCTAAGCCTACGACAAATGCTTATGGAAATGCATGTTTCTGTGGATCTGGAATTTGGGGAGTTGCTCTCTTGGGTAGTTTTGACTCAGTCTTCCCTGAAATTGAAGTCAATGGCCATGGCTACAACCACTGGCCTGGAGGAGCTTTTGTAGGAGAGCTTACTCACACGCCGCGTATGAAGGGCCTCAGTTCTGCACCACGCGGACCTCCTCATGAGGCGCGTTGAGCATCCTTGTCACATGACATGACATGACATGATATGATATGATATCTGACTTCCCCAGAAAGAGTGGTGGAGAGAGCACAAGGCTGAAGCCACAGTTTCCTTTGTGACTTTGCCGTGAAATCCACATCCCATCATTTCCACAATGTTCTGTGGCTTTATAGGTTGGGTCTATTCAGTAAGGAAGGGAAAATGCAAGGATATGAATACCAACAGCCAAGAATCATTTGCGCCATTTGCAAGCTAACTACGCCTCTATGAGAAGGTTGGGGAAACCGTGAGAGAAAATGAGAGCAGGGAGTACCACAGTCCCTCAGATCTTACTGATTCTGATTCACATGTATATACACATGTACTCAATGGTGAACATGAAATTTCCCACTTAAAGCGCCATTATTCTTGAGTTGCCCTGAGTTCCTGTTCCAGTGGATTCCATGAGCATATGAGCCAAATAAAGGGAGGAGTCAGCACCGAAGGGACAGCGTCATTAGAACAAATGGCTAAAATTACATTTAGAGATTTATTTACAGTATTGCTTTCTGGTTCATCTTTCTCAGTTGACTGAGAGCAAGGATGACATGTTACCATTAATCTTTGGAATTTGGTAGCTAAACATGCAGCTGACATTTTTGCACTTCTTAGTTACCAGGTACTGTGTCCTTTCCAAATATTATTTCTTGGTAATAAGTCTATGTTGCAGATATGTTGTTTCTTTTTTTCTTTTTCTTTTTCTTATGTGGGATTCATACAATATGAAATATCTAGCACGTATATGTTCTGAAAAATTATAATAAATTGAACACTCTGAAATCCACCACACAAATTAAATCTAGAAAAATATTAATACATGTGCCAATGTTGCACGTTCCTCCATTTCAAATGTCTACATCTTCCTCCAGAGGGGACTTAGGTCGTTACTTTTGTGTCTTTTTCTATTAGAGCAAAGTACCTTTAGGGATGTACTGATGCCTACACCCTAAAAGAATAGTTTTATGCCATGGATTTAGTTTGAGATAGTTTTGTATATGACTGTTCAATCCAGTTTTATTACTGCATTACTCATGTCTTCCATAATATCACTAATGTTTCATCTGCTTGACTTATAAATCAAATTTAGCATGCAAATTTATAAATACAGTTCTGTCAAATAATTATAGTTCTATCAATTAAAAATACATTTGAGACTTTTCTGAAGTACATTCAAGTTTAGTATTGTTCAATTTATATTTCTCTCTAAACATCTAAATAAGCATTAACATTTTAAATTTATTCTTATCTTCTTCCCTTTTGCTTTCTACTTCTCTCCATTTTTAAATATTGCCTTTTGCTTATTTTTCAAATTACATTTTTTATTTTGTTTTGTTGGGTTATTTTATCTGTTTTTATTTTTGTATACCACACATCACACGATGGTGTGATACTTATGTACTCTACATTTATTTTTATAGTGGCTACTCTTGAATTTATACTCTTGATGTTTCATTTAAAATCATCCAAATTTATTTTTACCCTGAAAATTAAACAGAATAATATTATTTTCTGTCCCCTTTCCTGACTAACATCCATTATTGTTGTGTATTTTTATTTTGTTTGCAACCACTAAAGTGCATAGTATTATTGTCATAGCACACCCATTGCTTGTCTTGCTTTATGCAACATTGCCCCGTTACACTGCAGCCCTCCTCCTCTATGTCAGACCTTCCTCTGAGCACTTCCCCTGCCTTCCAGTTTGGTTTCTGGACCCGTGGAATCAACGCTACCTGGGAGCTTATTAGGGACACAGTGTTCAGTCCCCAGGCCTAACGAAACAGAATCTCATGCGTGGAACGAGAAGTCTGGGATTTTATAGGCTCTCCAAGCAGGCTGCATCATTGGCAGGACACGGGACAAATGAAAATGAGGCCTTTTCCTTTGTTTAAAATTATTAAGAATTTTGAGCCGGTGGCAGAGAAGCATTAAGCCAAGTAGGGGGTGCTCCTAAATGTGGACACCAGCTCTGATCTTCCATGATGTCTGCAGTGGTTCAGTCAGGAAGGCTTGACTCTTCCCCCTTCATGTAGGCAATCGTATATTTGTATTAACATGAACTCATTATGTATCATATACTTTCACTGAGTATCCAGTTCTGTTATTATTTTGTTGCCAAAGTCGCTCTGGCTTGGGTCATTGGAGCTACTCTCTGTTGTTCTTCCTTAGCCTTAAATGGTGACAATAGTGACTTAAGCTGGAATCCTTCGAGGGGCCCTCCATATCCTTCCTCACTCCTGCCCACACACGGTCAAGGTGATTGGACATTCAGAACAGAAGAAGGTGACAGTTGGGAGTTTTCTGTGACTTTTGTGGGCAATGGGAGACCTGCAGGGCCCCACGGGAGAAGTTTATTCACAGCAGGGCTGTTGCACCTGTCCTTTCCCAGCATTCCCTGAGGACAATGCATGTTGGTTTCAGGTGGAAGGCTCACCTATGCTGCTTAGTATCCTTTGTACTGTTGGGGTCTCAGCAACCTGAGGTGACACAGCATTGGGGACTTGCTGGTGGCCATGATGCTCTGTGTTGCCACTTTTCCGGAGCTCCTGGACCAGGTGGAGGCAGCAGGACCAGGGTATCTCACCTCAAGCCTGTGTCCCCACGGATTACAATGGGATATGAGGTGTTGAGTCATAGTCATGTTTTTAATAGGAGACTATTCAGGAAGAGGCAAATTCTTAGTTATAGAATTTCTACCTTCCTGGAAGAAAAGCAACCATATTTTTAGATCAATGTTTATTGAAAACGTATTTGTTACCCAAAATGAATTGAAAATATATGTGCACCCCAAAACTGAACAGGCACACCAATGTTTATAGCAGCTTTATTCATAATTGTCAAAACTTGGAAGCAACCCAGATGTCCTTCAATAGATGAATGGATGAATAAATTGTGGTAGAGCCAGACAACAGAATATTACTCAACCATAAAAAAGAAATGAGCCAGCAAGGAAAGACATGGAGGAAATTTAAATGTGCATGGCAAGTGAGAGAAGCCAATCAGAAAAGAGTCCACACTGTATGATCCCAACTATCTGACACTCTGGAAAAGGCAAAAATGTGGAGAATGTAACAAGATCAGTGGTTGTCATGGGTTTAGGGATGGAGGAGGAAGAGTGTGGAATGAAGACAAGGAGCATGGGGTCTTTAGGACACTGACACTCTTGTGTGAGGTCCTATGATGGTGGACACATGACATTACACATTTGACAGAACCTAAAGAATACCACACAAGGAGTGAATTCTAAAGTAACTATGAACTTTGTTAAGAATAATTTATCAGTATTGACCTTCATTGATGGTGACAAATGCACCAGACCAATGTAAGATAATAACAGGAGAGACTGAGTGTGCGGTGGCGGGGGGGGGGGGGGGGGGGGGGGGGGGGGGGGGACAGGGAGTGTGTGGGAATCCTCTGTACTTTCTGATTAATTCTCCTGTAAAACTGAAGCTGCTGTAGGAAATAGATTTACTCATTTCAAAGGAAAAAATACCTATTTAGAGACTTTGAGTCAACTTCAGTGCAAATTGGACCAGAGAGCAAATCATTAGAAACCTATAAAACCTCAGTAAGGAGCTAGAAGTCTCCAAGTCTTTACTTGGGTTTAGTGTAGACACCCTTTGAAGAGGACTAAAAGGAGACAAATCTCAACACTGTGAACACAACGTGTAGGCGGCTGACATTACATGGAAGTTTTGGCCTACAATATACATCAGAACGCATCCAATTTCAAATAGCTGCATCAAAAACATGCTCTAAAATTCATTAGATCAATGAAGGGCAGTTTCTGACAGCACTGAAAGAGGCTTTGGAGGAAAGTCCCCATGTTCTGGGAAGGCTAAAGTTGTTTTCACAAGATGCTGAAGGATGGAAAGAGAATGAATGAAGTTATTATACTGGAAAAAAATTTATGTAACTGAGGAAAGTCATACTGAGTCTTTGGATGGATCCTTGCAAAACTTTAGAGTTTGGGCTGCCGTTCTTGGAAAAGACAACATGGACAGTAGGAACCAGAAAAGATGTAATCAGTGCTCCAGGACAAGGAGCCCTACAAAAGACAAATCAAAGGAATTTCAGAGAAACTGTTTGATGCAGCTGAATTAAATATTTATTTTAAAACTTCTGAAGAAGGAACCAAATCTATATCAATGAACTAAAGAAGAAGAAATCTCTAACATACGTAAAGATTACATGAAAATTCTCCAAACTAAGAAAGCATCACAGTAGTTAGTGGGACAAAGGAGAGGTAGAAATAACCACCCCACTGGAAACTCAGAATCTCAAAAATGCATCAAGAAGAAAAAGTTAATTTTCACCAAATATCTTATTTAGAAAGAATTTACTTTGGAAAGTTAAGGAAGATGTCCAAAGCCAGGGCAGTGGCAGCACACACAAAGGTCTGGATATCCATAAGATACGAGCCGAAATTAACTCAGAAGTCCTTCGAAGCATCCTTGACTCGTGTCAAAGGCAGCTTGCTTCCCATGGGAGAAAAACTTATGATAATGGGTTGAAAGCTCTGTTCACTGAGAGCTCAGTTATCTTAAGACTATTAAAGAAAGAAATGCATCAGACAAGATAATATTGAGAAAGAGTGAAAGTAAACTTGATATTCCAAGTGCGGTATTGGGCAGAAAAGGGATCCTTAGTTTGACAAGATCCCCAGGAAAGAGGAGCCTCAAGCTTGTGATGGTTTCTTTTTTATTTATTTATTTATTTATTTATTTTGAGACAGAGAGACAGAGCATGAGCAGGGGAGGGGCAGAGAGAGAGGGAGACACAGAATCTGAAGCAGGCTCCAGGCTCCGAGCTGTTAGCACAGAGCCCGACGCAGGGCTCAAACCCATGAACCTGAGATCATGACCTGAGCCAAAGTCAGAGGCTCAACCGACTGAGCCCCCCAGGTGCCCCTGGTGATGGTTTCTGATGCAGTGTCCTGCTCCCAGTGTGGCCCAGGTACCACCTACCCAGAACCTCTGTCGGGTCAACCTCATCCCGATGCATCAACTCCCCCAGAAAAGCCAAAAAAAAAAAAAAAAAAAAAAGGTTTGTTCTGGTGCACTTGGCAAAGGCAGGGACGTGGTCTTCTTTTCCTTTCACCTCTCCCATGTGAACAGGGTGCTGCTGGCTCCGGCTCAGGCCCTCCCCCCACCCATCCCCTGTCAGTTATGTCAGAAGGCTCCCAGAGATCAGCTCCTGAGAGCAGGACCTCTCTCCTTCCCGCTGTTCCAGAAAGTGACACATGTCTCTCGGCCCGCCCTCCACTGAGGAACTTGCTTGGCTCCGCAGGGCTTTCCCTGGTCAGATGAAGGGTCTACACCAAGCACTGTTCACACACCCTGAAACCAGAAGTAAGTTATCTGCATGGTAACCCTACCTTCCAAAGAACCCATTTCTCAAGATCCACCACCATAGCAAAAATGCCTTTTTTCTCTCACTACTGAAATAAATTTGATTCTTTTTTCATTCAGTGTTGTTGCTTTGAAGTGATTATTCAATAGCGCAAATTCTTCCCTATCTAGTTATTAGATAATGTTTTAAATGAGATGATTTGAATGTGATTCTTATAAGTTGTTTTCATTTATTATTCTTCATTTCAGTAAATATACATAGTATTTTAATTGTGGTCAACGAGTCCACTAACATAATATGAAAACATAACAAGATTTTTACTATGTTCTTATTATAAAATAATTTTGAGGTGAACCTGAATGGCTTAGTTGGTGGAGTGTCCAGCTCTTGACTTCAGCTTGGGTCATGATCACAGCGCCATGGATTTGGCCCCACATTGGCTCTGCAATGAGCTTGGAGCCTGCTTAAGATTCTCTCTCTTAATCTCACTTGCACTCTTTCTCTCTCTCTCAAATAGAAATATAACAATAATAAGAAAATAAAATAATTTTGAGTTTTTCTGTTCCAGTTTTATTGCTATTATTTAAGCAATTACATAACATCAAATGGAGACACGATAAGGCAGCGTTTTTTTTTCCTAAAACTTATTTATTTATTTATTGAAAGACAGATAGAGAGTGTGAGCAGAGGAGGATCAGAGAGAGAGGGAAATACAGAATCTGAAGCAGGCTCCAGGCTCTGAGCTAGCCATCAGCACAGAGCCTGACGCGGGCCTCAAACCCATGAACCGTGAGATCATGACCTGAGCCGGAGCCGGCCGTTTAACCTACTGAGCCACCCAGGCACCCCTAGAGCAGAGATTTATAAATGTTGATTGTGTAAATGTGCATCTTAGTAGTAAAATGGTTTGGTTTTATCTCTAGAGAGTGTAAATATTGCATTTTTACTATTGACATTTAATAATATTTCTTTTGAGGTAGAAAAATAGCAATAATTTTTGTCTCCAAAAGAAATTTCAAATTTTGTCTTATTTGGTTTCACTGTAGATAAACAATTAACATAATTACTCAAATGAAAACTCTATAAAATTATAATTTTTAGGGTAGTGTTTTATATTTTATCTTCCTTAAGTGTGAATTTCATGAATAAATTATGTCCTTTTTCAGATTTCATCAAATGCTTTTTTCCAGCTGTTGAAATTATTATGTATTTTTTCTCCTTTGTGGAGAATTTCAGTAATGGATTTATAGATAATACAGTAACCTTGATTCTGATAATAAATAAGTTTGGCAAAGCTGTATTATTTTTTACTATACTCTTGGATTTAATCTGCTAAATTTTAAAGATTTTTTGAAGATGCCTGAGTGGCTGAGTCAGTTAAGCATCTGACTCTTGATTTTGGCTCACATGATCTCAGAGTTCATGGGATTGAGCCCCATGTTGGGCTCAGTGCTGAAAGCATGAAGCATGCTTAGGATTCTCTCTCCTTCTCTCTCTGCCCCTCTCCCACTCATGCTCTCTCTCATTCTCTCTCTCTTTCTCTCTATTTCTCTTTCTCTCAATAAATAAACATTAAAAAATACAGATTTTTTGTTTGTATATTCATAAAAGATATTGGTCCCTAATTTTCCTTCAATGTTTTTGACAAGTATTGGTTCTGCATGCTGTATCTGCCTCTGTTATCCGAGTTTATGTCACAATTGTAATTCTTCCCTAAGTGTTTAAAAGAATTTACTAAGGAAACCATCCATACCTTGAATGTTCCTGATTTGGAGTTACAGTTCTGTTAACAGACATAGGAGTATGCACGCTTTTAGTTTCTTCTTGTGTCAATTTTGATAAATCATGCTTTTTAAGGACTTTATTTTCTCTACAGTTTTTAGATTAATGTTATACATTTACTTATAATATTATTTACTTTTTAAATCCTGTAGACTCTCTAGTGTCATCTTCTATTTTAATCCTGACATTAGCTTATGTTTTCTGTTTTTAATCCATCAATCTCAGTTAGGTTCTACTATTTTAGTGATCTTTCATGGAACAAACTCTTGGCTATCTGAAACCTCTCCATTTGTGTTCTTTATACAAACAATCACTATTAAAGACTTCTGCCCACCCCTAAAGGGCACCTTCCTCTCCACATTCTAGCCCCAGACTCTGCCTTATTAGCTCACTGAGACCTCTGTTCTACTTGGGCCCCTTCCTCGGCATAATCAGACAAGTGCTTCCAAGAAGAAATCCTGAAAGTCAGAGTCACTTTGTGTACTTCTACACCCTCAGAGATTACAGTCCCATGCTGCCTTTAACCCAAATCCTGTACAGTTACCTCATTTATTCCCCCCCCCCCCCGGTTATATGGTTGTTTATAGTAGAAGTAACAGTTACTTCACAGTGGCTGGAGGTCAAAGTTCCTTCTTATTACTAGTAGGTAGTCTCTTGTTTGCTTGTGTTTATGTCTGTCTTTTATTATTTTTAAACACCCCATACATAAATACTGTTTTTCTATACCTTATAATTTCAACATCTATAATCTCTGTGATCTAAAATTAGTATATGCTATCAATCATTGTTTCCAGTTCCTTTGTGTATTTGGTGATCTCTGATTATCAGTTCATATTTGATTGAATAGAATATCTAGAAATACCAAGGGCTTAAACTGTGAGCACTTCTTCCAAAAAGAAAAGTTTGTACCAGAGGTGTGCACATATAAGATCACTTTAGCCTTTTTCTAGGCTCCCAGCCTCAATGTAAGAATCATAAATTCAACACATCTATCTATGGCCCAATATTCTGGTCACAGCTGAAATTCTGATACTGGCACTTGCCTTCAGAATAATCTGTTCCCCATTTTGCTCAATGTTTCTCCCTAGAGAGGGTCTATATTTACCCTAGGTTCATTTTTACCCAGGCGGAGCCGAAATCCTTGAAATCATTTCTTATTTCCTGAAAGTCCAACAGTCTATTTAAAAGCATGTTTGGTCCAAGGTCTGGTTGTTTTATACTTGGAAACCCTTCCCAGTCTCAGATCAACCACAGTAGGGCCAGAGACAGGAAATCCTTGAAGCCTCACCCTCCGTCAATGTAGGTACAATTACCACGAGACAGAAACATTAAGTAACTTGCTCATATTTGTCTGCTAGAAAGTTCTGTGGTTGCATTAAAATAGTCTGATTCCAGATCCTATGATTTAATGACTACATTGGAATGCTCCATTTGGAAGACATGCTCTATTAATGTCTATTGAGTTAAAAAAACAGAATGATGGATGAACAGATATGTTTCCATATATAAATCCGATCATTGATTAAAATAACCACGGGTGCAGCACAAAGAAATTGGTCCTCTTTAATAAATTCCCCCACAAGGAACATGATGAACCAAGTTGACAAAATACCATTGTACATTTCACCTGGAGGTATCGCTAACTACTAAATACAGTGTGTGGACCAGGAGAGTTACAGGCAAAATGAGTACACAGGCGACACCCAGCAGACACGGCAGTCCAGCTGTGGCAGAGATGTAAGAGCATGCTATCATTACACAATTTATGTTATAAATAAACCCCCAATTACACTTCCCCCATGTTTTCTGCTCCATTGATTTCCTTTACATTCTCTCCACCCCCTTTCATAAATGCGCCTCTGCATTTCCTCATCGCACACATGAGGGCACCCCCTCTACTCTGGTATTTATTTTCTATTTTGTCTCTCCTTTATGCTCTGATGAGGGTGGCGGCAAAGTTAGCGTGGTCACATCACAAAGAGCACAGAATCCCAGCCGTGGGTGTGATAGGTTAGGGGTTCCGTCAGCGAGGGTGGTGGAAGGGAACAGCTGTCCACGGACGCCTCACTATGACCACCGCTTGTGACACTCAGCAGGGACAAGGAGAAGCAACAGGGAGGGGTGGTGGCCTGGGGGCAGAGGTGAGCTGCCTTGTCTCAGGTGTTAGCCAATACAAGTGTGATGTTGGACAAAGAGCTTCTCTCTCCCGTGACTCTGTTGAAAACATTATAGGGGTCGTGGGACCTGGAGTCCCATAAACATGAACCCTTCCTTCTTCTCTACACAGAAATCATACTGTGAAATATGTTTTCTTCTACCAAATACCGCTATGAATTGTTTTGTTTGTGTTATTTTGTGTGTGTTTCTAAGAGTCAGTGTTACTACACTAAATTAATATGACCTACGTCAAAGGCAAAACACTTAACGTCTTTCATCATTTTCACATTGGTGCTAAGAGCTCTAAAGCCCATTTAGGAAGCAGAGCAGAGATGTCCTGTGGAATACATTTCAGCCCTGAGCACTCTATTTTTGTGACTCATCCAGACTCTATTCAGTGTGCAATTCACAAAGGCCTTTCATGAGCATTAGCTGAAGTTTTATCTATAATCATGAATTTAAGTGAGATACATATTATTACCACCCAATGTAAGTCTTTCTAGAAGTTAAGTGACTTACTAACAGTGTCATTTAGGGCTAAGTGGCAAACATGAAGCTAGAAACCAAGCGTCTCTTTGAGAATTAGATAGAAATAATGTTTCAAGATCACTACTTATTGAGTCTCTACTAGACACCGGCACTTGACTAAGGGTTTTCGGGATTTATCTAATGTAGTCCTAAAAATAGCAAAGTAAGTGACATCATTGCAATATTACAGGTTAAGGAATCGAAGGCTAGAAATGCTAACTAGCTCGCCCAGCGGCAGAGCAAGGAGTATAAGCCAAAGGGAGTTGACTGTAAGCCTCATTCTCTTTGCATTCTGTCAAGCTGTTTGTAATCCAACCATACTTTCATTGATTAAATATCTTCTCTTGTGTCAGGTTTGATTTTATTCTGTGCAGGCACTTTCACATACAAACAGGAATCCCTGAACCCCCAAGGAAATACTGTGAAAATGGTATTTTCCTGCAGTTTACAGACAAGACAACTGCAGGGAGGGACATGTCCTGAAAGTCTCACTGTTAGGTGACCATGCCGGAACTCACTCTGCCCTTCTGGGATGCACTATATGCTGCACCGCATGACATTTCCTGTTGTTTTCTGTTTGTTAGTGTGGACCTTCTGGTATTCTGTCAGAGACCTTTGCATGCAGAAAACGTCACACAGCACAATGGTGATTTCATCACAGGCATTCAGTAAGCCAACTGTGATTGGATGACCCAAAATAAGAAATGCGTGGGACTGAGAAACCCCTCTACAAAAATGTTCAGGAAAAAGATCGTGTGCAAGATGTTTTCCTCCCTGCAGACTTTCTCTGTCCTCCTCCACATGGCTGTCCACCCCAGGAGGCCGACCACGTGGGCACCATGACTCAGCCCTCTGACAGGACCCTGGCTTTGCTTTGTTCAGCCCACGCCCAACCTTCTCCTTCCTTGTGGAACTGCCACGCGCAGTGGAAAGCACATTAGTTTTGAGTTAGACACACCTAATTCTCTTGTCAAAAGTGGGTGTTTATGGGCCAGCCATGGACCAGGCAGCAGGCTGGCTCCATTGCTGTGAAATCAATAACTCATCTCCTCCCGCTCTCTGTTAGCTTGCGGCCCAGCCCAGCCCTGCCCAGAAGAGCTGGGGAGCAAGCCACATGTGCAGTTGTAAGTGTACTACTACCTGAAGTAAAAATGTAAAAAAGTAAGTCCAATCATTTTAATAATGTATTTAATTTAACCCAATAGACCCCAAATGGCATTCCGACGTGATATCAATATAAAATTTTCAATGAGATGTTATACTTTATTTTCTCATGCCAAGTCTTCAGAATTTGGTTGTAGTTTACACTCTCAGTTTGAGATATCCACCCTGAAGTGCTCTGAGTGGCCAACGGCTCCTCTCCAGGACAGGGTTAGTGGGAGAGGAGAAACATGTCAACAAGAGTAATGGGCACGCACTGAGAACACATGCATTTCTGTGCTGAGCGTTCACTCCTGTGCCGTTGGTTGGGGAAGAGCGCCATCAGCATAAATCGGAATTCCTCTTGCTTCCTGTATAACTAGTGTTTGTGGTGGTGCAGAGTGGGAGGGGCCAGGCTTGCCATTAGAGAGAGAGGTTTAGCGAAATCGGAGACTGAGAAATATGTTTGAAATTCTCCAGGACCGTTTCGGTTTGGGGCAAGCCGTGTGTGGCTGACCGGCTTCAAGCACGGCTCTGTTTTCCACATTGTTAAGCTCTCTAGTAAAGCTGAAAAGACATTTCACACATTGCTTAAAAAAGTAATGAGAATCCCAGTGGACACCTAATTGGGGTGTGTGTGTGTGTGTGTGTGTGTGTGTGTGTGTGTTTACTAGGATTGCTGGAGTTGCCGTCTTTTAGCTCTCTGGTTTGAAGCTGCATTTGGTGCTCGGTGTGGGGACACCCACAGTGACACACACCCTGTTGTTTCTACTGGTCGTTTTTGCAGAACAGGAGATTTGTTGGGAGGGCAGACTGTGTCGTAGTAGAAACACCTGTGTTTGAAGCGTGATGGTCAACACATGCTCAGTTTTACCTGTAGGTCCAGGAAATGTCTCAGACAGTAGGACACTGTTGAGCTAAACTTGACCTGGGGTCAAATGCTGGCTCTACTGATCTCTACCTGAGAGGTGAGAGCTCCTTCCCACACCTTCGTGGGCTCAGTTCTCCCATTTGTAAATATTTTCCTTGCAGGCTTTGCCTCCTGGCAAACCATGAATTAAATGGAAGTCTATGAGGCTCCTGACCCTGTGTAAATAGTTTAGAAATGTGAGTTCTCTTTCCCTGGACTCCACAGGAAATCAGGGCGTGTGCTACCTCTCCCACTCACTCACCTGGCCCTGGAGGCAGAGGCCTGCCTTATGTGACTCCCTCCAGAGCCATTAGATGAGAGCTTTATTCTGTATCACGGTGTAGACGGTTCAGTCTTCCCCTGACGCCTAGCTCCATGCACTCCTCTTGGTTTGATTCTGTGTGACTGCGTCAGAAGACAAAAACAAGGCCACACAAACTAACCAAACGAAACAAACACAGCTTCTCTAGCGATAATGTATATTTGTGACCTTCAGAAACACGCTTCAGTGACCTTCAAGTGTAGACACAGAATTCAAGTGCAGATCTAGAAGTGTGTGCAGTGCTCTTGAGTGAACAGTTGAAACCAAGTATGTGATAGGCACCTGGGAAAGTGTCGAGTGGCTTTTTTTTTTTTAATTTCTAATGAGCTGTGTTTCATCACAGTCAACTTCCAGCTCGAATTCATCCCCAGCAGATCAGACAGCTCCAAATTCAAAACAGTGAGGGGAGCTCCTGCCTTTGCTTGTGATGGCGAAGCTCAGGGGGCTTCGAGGAACACATGTCTCTGAGCCAGAGGACTGAGCGCTGAAGACGGCCCTGAGGCAGAAGAGCCCTGGATACCTGGAACACTGTGTTGGCTGCAGGCCAAGAAACCCGTTTTCCTCCCTGGGGACACCCCTCCCCAGACCGTCCACAGGGTTGCCATCACCTTTCATTCAGCTAAGTGTCCCGCCTACTGAGGACTGGCCTTAGACATTGCAGTACACAGACGATGTGATTGGGAAAACAATGGTTCCCCTCCCAGTCCCCCAAACCCACTTTCATGATGTTCTTATCTGGACAGCTGTTTGGATGATTTTGCTTCCCTGAGTTCAGACTTGGTAATCAAGTTAGCATTTCAGAGGATTCATTAACCATTGCAATTATCTGTGATATGGCTGGGACGGGAGGGGCCATAATCAAGGACTTGCCTTCTCACTGTTGAAAGCTTCAGGAAGCTGTAAGGGGTGGCTTGTGCCTGGCTCAAGAGAAAGCCTTTTCTTGTCCCCGGTGCTTGTTCTGAGCTTCATGGACACTGGAAAATGGCAGGTTAGGTGCTCAGGGCAGCGGGAGCCTGAGTCCAAAACAGTCTGAGTTTTGCCCTTGCCTGAACCTGTGGCAGCCCCGGTCAGAACCTCCTGGTTCTTGGCTTGCACACGACAGAAAACTACAAAATGTCTTCTTGACCTTTGTGGTCACCAGGAGATGCTCCCTGACTACTGTGTGGCATCCACAGGGCTCATCTTCCATGTGACACACATCCCCCTGGTGACCTGTACTGGAGACCCCACGAGTTCCCCCCGGGATCCTGACGGGCTGCCCCATTGGGCGCTGTCTCCGGATACAGCCTCCCTGTGATTCTTCAAGTACCTGTTGCAGTTTGGGCTTGCTCTTGGTCCGCAAAGACCTTCAGCCCCTCATTTCATTAGTTCATTTAAATCCCAAACTTGTCTAGTTATCGGAAGTAGTAGTAATGATAGTGGGAAATTGATCCAACCAAAGAGGAAAATGCAGAGAAATGGTTGAACTTCACTTTCAGGGAATTAACATTCACAAAGATCTGCATTCCAATGATCCATAACGTGATTTCAATTTTTTTAAAGTTTATATCTTAGTATTCAAAGCAGACAATGGTTTGGTGGAGGAAAAAGAAATGTAGGACAATTATAGAAATTAGTACAAGCCCCTAGGCCCAGGGTCTTTCAAAGAAATTAGGCCAGGCTCGAACAAACTCAGGCTCCTGAAAGGTAAAGAGATAAAGATGACGTTGAAAATGCGTCTCCGCGCTCACGCACGGTAGACATGCCAGCTCAAAGTCTCTGTCAGAAGCAGCCACTTTGCTTTATTCTCCGTCATTTGTTTTGCTTACTTCCCCATTGTAATTTCCAACCCTTAAAATTATATCATGCTACATTTGTCTTGTAGTACTTTTTTTTTTTTAAATTTTTAAGAAGCTGGTTAAAACGAAAGACCTCTGGAAACTGGGGTGGGCGGGGCTAGTATTCTGCATGAATCTCCCCCCAGCTGTGGTTCTATGGCCCCCTAGGGCACGTCCTGGAGGGTCTCACACTGAAGGTCAGGGGCAGGTGGATGTCTCTCCGTGTGCCTGTGCTGCCTGGGCCTGCCTCCACCATCCCCTATCCGGGCAATGTCTCTCTGCTCCGAACCAGCGTTGGTGACGCTCTGATCATACCTACGACTCTGCTGCACAGTCTCCACGTGGCAGGAGTCTGCATGCCTCACCTTACCTGGTCCTCAGGATGTTGGCATTAATGCCTATGAGGTGGGGCTTCTATCATTTACAGACATCTTTCAAATCATCTTGTTGGACAGTCTTGATTCTGGGAGCAGGATAGGGACAGAAAACTCCCACAAAGTGTGGTGGCTTAAATAACGGCCATGTTTCCTTGGTCCCCACATTTATGATGTGGACAGGGTGAGCAAGGCATCTGGTCTCTGCTCCACTCGCTCTCTGCCACTGAGCGTATGGTTCGGACAGCAGCGCACACCCCACGGTGTGGAAGGGCAGGGGGGCGGGTAGGCAGCCATCTTGTACAAAGCCACTGGCCTTGTCGGTATTTATATACCCACTTCGCTGATAAGGAAATCAAGACACAGCGCAGGTAGGGATGGCTTAAGTTCCCTTGAATATAAGCCAGAACTCAAACTCAGATCAGTTTTCTTCAGAGACTCCTCCCTTTCCTTTCATTTCCTTTGTTTGTTCTTATTGTGTTTGAACTACTTTTGTTTGTTTGTTTTATTGGTTGGGTTGTTATTGTTTCTTTTTATCACGAAGTTGGCAAGTAGCCCAGCCAGGCTATAAACTCTGGTTATTCTGACACTGAATCCAAATGGACACTTGAGATGAAGACCTTCTTCTTTATTTTGCAATTCAAGGTAGAGGCGTTCATCCCAAGCTGCATAGTCTGTCTTTCATTATGTTTGTCTTGTCTCGTGCCCCTTCTTGCTCAGGGACAGAGGCCATGTCTTCAGTGGCAGAGCACGGATCCGGGCTCTGGACGTGGCCGCCGGGCTTGATTCAGTCTCTGGCTCTTTGACCGTACAGCCTTACGTACATTACTTAACTTCTCAGTTAGATAGAGGGAAAACTACAGCACCTACCTCGTCTTTCTGTGGGGAGACAGAGGGCTCTGCTGGGCGTCCAAGTCGTGCCTTCCGGGAGGCTGTGTCCCAGCTAGGAGAGCAGAAGCAGTTGCCTTCAAGAAGCTGTTCCAGATGAGACAGGAAAGACATCAGCAGTGGCATCAGCGGGGGGACACAGGACACCTGTCAACGTTCCAGGGACTGTGCAAGCTGACCACACACTAACGGGGCTCCCTCTGTAGGACACAAGAACCCCTGAAACAATGGAGACTCATCATCCACACGCCAGGTAGGATCGGGTTCACAGGCAGGTTTGATTTGGTTTAAAGGAAATAAGGTAGTGCAAGCCTGTCTTTGATAACCATGTTTCAGTAAGAGTCGTTCAGCAGGATTAAAAGGGGTGCCTGGGGGCTCAGTTGGTTAAGCGTCCAACTTCAGCTCAGGTCATGATCTCAAGGTTTGTAGGTTTGAGCCCCGCATCGGGTTCTGTGCTGACAACTCAGAGCCTGAAGCCTGCTTCGGACTCTGTCTCTCTCTCTCTCTCTCTGCCCCTCCCCTTCTCATGTTCTCTCTCTGTCTTTCAAAAATGAATAAATGTTAAAAAAAAATCAAAACAAAGGATTGTCCAGTGGAATCCTCCATACTTGTCCACTCAACTAACAAAATATTGGATCCTGTTGAAAAGCAACTGATTCTGAAGTTAGACAGAATCATAACTCTCATCTCTGCACCTATGTTGTTCTTTGAGTTGACTGTAGGTCATTTCTCTCCAGATCCGTTCTGTCCTTCAAGGCATCCACCAGCCAGTGCTTCCATATGTATTGAGCTCTATGCAGCAGGCCAAGTCCAAGTACCGGATTCTTTACTCTTATTGTCTCATTTTGTCTTTGTGACAACCCTGCAAAGGAGATACGATGCTCACAGTATAAAAAAGCTAGATAAGGAAACTGAGGATAACTTCAGCTAAACGGTCCACCCCAAGTAATGTATTTAGTAAGAAAAAACTTAGATGCGGGTCTAAAATTCATGCTCTCAGGACACCTGGGTGGCTCAGTCAGTTAAGTGTCTGTCTCTTGACTTTGGTGGAGGTCATGATATCACAGTTACTGGGTTCAAGCCATGCATCGGATTCGGCACTGATAGCACAGAGCCTGCTTGGGATTCTCTATCTCCTTCTCTCTGCCCCTCCCCTACTTGTGCTCTCTCTCTCTCCCTCTCAAAATAAATAAATAAACATAACATTTTTTCTTATAAAAATACCTTCAAAAACAAATAAATTAAATTAAATTCATGATCTTAAAAAAATCTATTACCTTCCCCTTTTATTTGAGAGATTTTCCCACCAAACTGTTTCAGGCCACCTTGAGTCAAAGAACATTCAGAAGGCCCAGAAGCACTAGCGATACATCTTTGTAACTGGATCATTCAAGGTCAACTTACTTCCAAATGTTTTATTCTGCCCACAAACTTAATAGGGACACAGGGCTAAACTCAGCCATCACATCAGGCATCAAGCTCAAAAGGGAGCAGAGGTGACCTTTGGGTTTGGACGAACAAAGTTAGGCTTTAGCTGGAATTGGTTCATTGGCCCTCAAAGGGCAGGGGCCAGACACAAAGGAGGAACATGGCTGCATAGATCCCAAGGTTTAGTGGGAGCAAAGCAGAGGCACAGACACAGAGGGTGTTGAATACTATGAACAGGGTTGAAGATTGAATGGAAAGACCAGTGGGGGCTGAGAAGGAGGGCAGAGACAGAGAGACAGAGTGAAAGACGAAGATAAATGGTGTATCAGTTTGCCAGGGAGCCATAACCAAGTTCCACCAACTAGAGGCTTAAACAACAGAAGCTGACTCTCTCACAGCTCTGGAGGCTGGAACTCTGAGAATGTGGTACCCACAGGGTGCTTTCTCCTGAGGGGGCCCATCTCCTTGGTTTGCGGACGGCCATCTTCTTCTTGTGTCCTCACATGATTGTCCCCATGTGCTTGTCTGTGTCTTAATCTCTTCTTATAAGGATGCAGTCGTGTTGGACTGGTGCACACCCTAATGGCCTCACTTTCTGTTAATTACCTCTTTGAAGGTCTTGATCCCAAATAAGGTCACATTCTAAGGTATGGGGAACAGGACTACATGATAGGAATTTGGGAGACACAATTAAGCCGAAACACGGATGGAGAGGTGACAGCCCCAAAGAGGTGCTTATACATGTGTCTTGTGGAGTGAAGGTGAATGACTCTGGGGTCTTAGGGAAGGCAGGGAGACGTGGATGCCACCCCCAGGGTTACAGGTCAGACCCCAGTCTTTAAGGTCCTTGTGTGCAAATTCTAATTCTGTAGCAGGTGTTCCTCTCCACTTGGGCCTCCCTGAGCTTGAAGATCGAGGCCACCAGACATCAGGAAGTCACCACCCCTCGCCAGCCCTGAGAGGCCCTCTCAAAACCTGGGTGGACACTCTCAGGTGAAGACACTGAGGAGAGACCCTGCTGTCACTTGCTCTAAGAACACTAAGGCTCCTGTTTCCAACCTTGTCTGGACCCCTGACCCTTGAGTCCGCGTAAGCTCATCCTGCTGCTGCACCCCAGCCCCATCCGACTCATCGGGAGTCCCATAGATTTCACGTAGAAAACCGAGTCTTGATAGGAGGTCTGCTTTCTCAAACCCTGGCTCCATCCACCGTCACCGGTGTGCTCCGCGCAGCCTGGAGAGGTGGGGAGAAGGGCACTCACTGCCAGGCAGCCTGCTCTGGTGTTTCCTCTTCCTACGTCCTTACAACATCCCTCCAAAGTAAGCGCACTGAGTACCTCAGTTCAGAGGCAGGAAACAGGCTCAACATGGTGAGCTGAGTCCTTCAGCATAACTCAGAGGAAGGCGCAGGGGTGAGGTTCAGAACTGCCCATGTCGGGCACCAATGTGCCGGCCGGCTCCTCTGTGCTGGGGCGGAGACCACAGAGGGCCGTGTCGGTGGGTCTCTGCAGTGAGGACCAACCATGCATTGATTTTAAAGCTTGATTAAGGAGCTGCTCTCTAGTTGCTACACATATTTAAGTCTTTCCTCCTCACTGAGCTAAGGACTTGAAGCAGATACTCCCACAACTGCATATTTTTCTTGACTTCTGTTCTTGGCCATAGGATAGCACTCAATAAACAATTATTCATTATTTAGCCACTCAGGTTTTTAAATGGCTTTCTTTTGGATGTGAAGAGGGCTTTTGCTATCCTCAAGGCACTACATTTAAAAAGTCAAGCGTCTGTGAAAGATAAAATAAAAAGAAGTGTTATTACGTCTGCTTCCCCGTGCACACGGCAAGGCGCTGGGAGGTCAGGTGGCGTGCCAAGGTGACCAACGGCAAACAGATATCTTCTTGTCTGCTTCATCACAGAAAGCCAAATAGCTAAGTTCATGAGGCCATTACGACTTGGAGTACTTGCCGAAGTTAGTGACGGAGTGTTGACCCTCGGCTCTTTGTATTATTTAAGGGAGACTTCGCTTGTCATTAATCCGTGTGCTAGACATTATTTACCCAGGATGAACCCTTCCGCTCACTTGTCTAACTACGTAATACACATATGCTTAATCTCTCCGGGCCTCGGTTTTCTCAGCTGTACAGTAGGGCTCCTTCTACCTGCCACCCAGGTACTAGGACCCACGTCACACAGTTGTGAAAACTGTATGAAGAACCCTATGAAAATAATCTAGCACCGGACCGGGAATATTGTGGACAGGTAACAAAAACTTGCTCTCAGGACTCAGCTTGTGTTTCCCTTAGAGCACTGAATAAGCATTAGGTCTGTAATAACTTGTTTTGGAGAAGGGTTATTACTTCCTTATACCTCCTTACATTCATCTACTTGTGTTTCTCCTATTAGCATCTTTGCCTTGTTTCTTCATAGCTGTTTAACGAAGAAATGACCTGTTCTATCGCCTCAAGATATGGAGATGAGCAGAACACAGCACGATGAGTCGGGCTGAGACACGCAGGCCATGGAGTCCGCTGCATTTCCTCACTACCCAGGGAGTAGGTTCGGAAACAAAGTGCAGGAGACCCCAGATGTGCTGCTGGCAGGAAACAGTAGGAGCTCAATGCGTGCTTGCTTGCATGCAACACATGGAAACAGATTGAGCTTCCTGAGAGGTGTGGATACACTGATGAGTGCGCAGGGAGGAAGAGGATGGAGGAGCGGATTGCCGGATCGGGAACGTGTGCCAGTGCCGCGGCTTCTCTTTGAGCTGCGAGATCGGAAGCGTCTGGGGACTGCAGACGTTCCTGAGGGGCGCCGGCCCCGCGGGCGGGATTCACGCCCCCCATTTGACCAAGCGGCACAGACGCAGCTGAGGGTACAGGTGGATCGTGGACACAGCGCGTCCTCAGCGCTGCTTTGCACAGCTTCTATCTGCATTAGGATCAGCAGGCTCTACAAGGTACCCCGTGTTGCTAGGGGTGGGCCAGCCTCGCCACATTTACGCAGTGGTATGCGACGTTATCCTATATCAAGGGCAGACATCCAGGTCGAGGGAGAGCATGAGATTTGCTCAACATCGCGCAGCCCCTGAGGCTCTAGGACTTCAGCTACAACCTGGGTGTCGTCCTGGGTTCCGTTGTCATGTGAATAGAACCAGACAAGAAAGGGGCTGCTGCAACATGGCCTGAGGTGTGTGCTGGGCGGACCCCGGCGGTCCCACCCATCCCGTGGGCTGCCTGGGAAGGTCCGTTCTCCTTGATCATCAGATGGATTTGATGATTAAATAAATAAACCACCTCTGACTGCATTTGGTAACTTACCACCTGCCCCGGTCCTGTCTCCAGCCATCCCAGTCTGGAATCAAGAGAATATAGACTTGGGAGCCCAGACCTGGCGCGCCCAGCTCGCTGCACTCAGCTCGCTCGGAAACCTGAGTCCTTCTTGCTTTCTCTGCCCCTGAGGGTGATGCTATGGAGCTCACAGGAGCCTTAAGATAATCCAAAGTAATGTTCCTTATGAGCAACAGACCTTTGGAAAAATGAAATAGCTACTATTATGTTTTACCCTTTAAAAAAAAAAAAAAGCAGAACGTGTTCTCACTCCAGCTATAATTGTCGAGTCTTGAATCGGGGAAGATAAGTGAGGTATCTTATAAGAGCCAGAAACCCCGTTTCGGGTGGAAAAGCTCATGATGCTTATCCCGTGCCCCCTTCTCGATGTCTTCTAGACAAATTATAGACCCCCAGGGGGACCTTGGGTACCCCAGCCCTTCCTCATTTCTCAGAGTCAGGAAGTGAGTTCACGGGGTCCTTGATTCCTGCCCAGAGTCACACGGTGAGTTGACATCAGTGTTGGGGCTCTTGGGGCTCTTCCTTCAGACCCCTCTCCTGCTCCCGCTCACCTGCCTCGCTCCTGACCCTGGGTTTGCTCACATCAGGTCTGTCCCCTGTCCACCTGTCCAGAGACTCCAAGCTTTCAATGAGCCAACACAGAAAGTGACACACACCGTAATGCCCCTCAGCCTTGTGTAAATCCTCTGCTAGTATCTCTAGTGGGCCCCTCTTTTAAAAAAATTAGTGTTTATTTATTTTTGAGAGAGAGAGAGACAGAGCATGAGCAGGGGAGGGGCAAAGAGAGGGAGACACAGGATCAGAAGCAGGTTCCAGGCTCGGGAACAGCACAGAGCCTGACATGGGGCTCAAACCCATGAGCCATGAGATCATGACCTGAGCCAAAGTTGGACGCTCAAGTGACTGAGCCCCCCTGGAGCCCCTCCAGTGGGCCCCTCTTGACCATGGTCTTTATGCTTCCCCTCATGACCTCTGCATTAGAATCTGGAACTCTGGGGTCCAAATCGTTGTGTAGATGGTACGTGCAGTCCACTCAGAAACATTTTGAGACTTGAGTGATTTCAGACAGCATACACAAAGTGCACACAGCTCACACAGACGCTCACACATGTGTGCACATGTGTCCTCATGCACACAGCTCACATCTGTGCATTGTGTCCTCATGCACAACTTGCACATGTGTGCACACGTGTCCTCATGCACACAGCTCACACATGTGTGCTCACGTGTCCTCATGCACACAGCTCACACGTGTGCACACGTGTCCTCATGCACACAGCTCACACATGTGTGCTCACGTGTCCTCATGCACACAGCTCACACGTGTGCACACGTGTCCTCATGCACACAGCTCACACATGTGTGCACACGTGTCCTCATGCACACAGCTCACAAGTGTGCACACATGTCTTCACGCACACAGCTCACACACATACACACACGTGCACAGCCCTCATAGAGCACACACACTTCACAAAGCACATACATGCACGTGCCCTCACACACCCAGGTCGCCCAGCGCCACATGCACACACACCTGCACACACACTCACACACACACACACACACACACACACACACATCCACGTGCGTCCCTTCCGAGCTATGTCATCCACTTTGCAGCAGCTGGGGTGATTGATTCGATGCCACACAAATCGCGTGGGGGCTCCGTCGCGTCTGCACACACCCTATGAGACACAGTTTCCCGAGACTGCGCAGACCGTCTGCGTCTGCAGACTTTGCAACCACTTACAGACATTCTAAAGCCGCTCTGACTGTGCCCTGACGGCGGCAGCTGACAGTTCTGTCTGTGGAGGAGGGCGGCGGGGGGGGGGGGGGGGGGGGGGGGGGGGGGGGGGGGGGGGGGGAGGAGGGAAGCAAGGCCTGGGCCCGCATGGACTTCCCCAGCCGGTGGCCCGGACCTGGCCACCAGGAGCCTCCCTCCTGTCCCCCTCAATGCCCGGCAATCCCTCCCTGAGGCCAAGCCTCCGGCCGCCTGGTCCCCGCTCCCTCCACCTGACCCTCTGACGGAGGAGCCTGAATGGTACCTGGGAACAAAGGCTGTTACATAAAATCCGAGGCAGCATATTAATATTTCATTAGCATTTCTTTTCTCTCTGAGGCTGACTGGCAGCTCCGTCAAGATAGTGGCAAAGCTGATTTTAATTATTTTTTTTTTCAACCTGCCTGGCTCTGCGCTGCCTCTCCCGGCAGTAAATCAGTCAGGATGTTTTCCTTCGTTATTACCAGAAGCGCTCAGCAGTCTCTAATTACTCGAAAGAATTTCTTATCTTTTATTGCGAAAGCTGAAATTTTAAAGAGAGAGGGAGAGCGAGGGAGAGAGAGCCATAATTAAGCATGCAGCTGTGGGGAGTCGGCCCGCGTCGAGAAGGGCAGCAGGAGGGCCCTCTGTTTGCTCGGCTGCCTGGGGGGGCAGGGGACACTGATGGCATGACTGTCCTCGAAGCAGGAGGGCCATTCATGCGACTCAGAATACTCGGGGAAGCTCCCCCGAATCTATATTTAATACGGAGATGATTCACGCCAGACTGGGAAGGCGTGGGGCACCAACGTCAAAGCCAGGGTCCCCATGTTCCTGGTCCCTGGTCCCGAAGCACATGGCAACCACATCCCTGGTTTCTGGTCCTGAAGCGCACGGCCCCCCAGTCCCCAGTCCCTGGTCCCAAAGCACATGGCCCCCACATCCCAGGTCCCTGGTCCCCTGCGAGGGACCAGCCTCCAGCTGCAGGTGTGAGGCTGAGTGCCCCTTGGCAGGCACTCTCCATCACCAGGGCCCATCGCCCAGAACCATGGTCAAGTATGTCCCTTTGCCACAAGCCTCTTGGAACACCCTCCATGGGTGTTTCTGCTGGGCAGACCCCATGAGGGGGCTGCTTCTCTAGAAAACGGTCTGTCTCCCCTCCTCGTGAGAGCGCAGAGCAGAGAAGGAGCTAGAACGTTTCAGATGAGCGATGAAAAATAGAGTCTCTCCCAGCCCGGGGCATCTAGCCTGGTCATTAGATAGAAGGAGGTTCCTTCCGGGGCCTGCATTGGCTTCCTGGTATGATGACTTATGAGGAGAGAAAAATGCAAATTGAGGGTTTCCGTGATAACCGGTCTTTTTCTATATTTCCCCAGAATTGAATCCGCCTCTGGCTGGCTCTTTGAGTTTTATTGTGTTGAAGAGTCTCAAAATTATTATTCCTTGGAAATAAGGAAATAAATAGAAGGGAAGGTAGAACACGGAGCCTGCATCTAATAGAAATATTGCTCATAGCCAGCATCCAAAGAGCATCTAATTTCGGTTTCTCTTTTTGGGTGACTCGCCCATCTGGGCAGCTGGGGTCTGGGTAAATGGAGGGGATGGAGGGAAGCTTTGAAAGGGAGCTACGGGTCCATTCCAGACCAGCTGTGCGGCAACGCGGCCTGACACCAGCGGCGCCGACGCAGGCTGAATGGCAGCCTCACTTCTGACGGGGGCGGCCACCTGCACTAATGAGCCAGTGATTATTCAGCCCCTTGAATAGCTCACACGGGCATCCCTTCTGGGGAGCGGCGCCGGGTTTTAATGAAGGATGTGCTGAGGATTTATGATGTGGAAAGCACCCCCTCAGGGACTAGCCAACCCCTCTGCAACTCATTCAAATCTTGATTACCAAGGGTTCAAAATGCAGTTTGAATAGGAGAGCCCGCCCTGCAGGCTCTGATTTCCGGGCAAGCCCGTGGAATGGGACACCTAAGGGGCGTGGGCTCCCAGGGATGCTGCAGGCAAGGGCGCCATGACAGTCATATCAAGATGGCCTCCATGCTCAGGAGCCCTTCTGGCTCCTCATTTGGGAGCCCACCAGGGTTCTAGCTGCAGAGTCTGTGGAGAAACCAGAAGCATGGAGCTGGCGGGCAGGATACCTCACCCTGGCACTCACCAGGCGTGTGGCCTTGGAGAAAACCCCTTGCCACCGTGCTCCTCCTTCCCATTCCTCAAATGAACTCAGACGCTGCCCTGCCCTCCCCCCACCCCCACACTAGTGGAGAGAATCCACGTAAACACCTTGGGGCCAGAGAAAAAGCAGACAAATAAACATCCTGCGTGTTTACAAAAGCAAAGTTACACCCACTTGCGTCCACGCAGCATTTGGTTTGAATCTACACATACATGAAGGCAAGCCTGCTCTTGGTCAGATGATCTGATTCTCGAGAACCAACCACCTTGCTATTTAAGGAATACATTCTCGCCTACTCCCTAACCCACTAATTTCTTATTTAATGAGAATCCTGGGCCTTTCCCAGGATCTGGGGTACCATCCCTTCGAAACCCAGTTTCGATTTGATATATGCGGTAGAAATACACTAATTTCTCACTCCTCCATGAATTCAGTGTTGTGTCTGCAGACCTTCCTGGAGCACACAGTTCTGCAGTGGGTGTAAAAAACGGCATGATCCGTCAGAGGCTCCCTGGCTCTCCCTCGGTGATTTAAAGCCAGAGGCACTGACCCGGGCATTAATAAGCTGATGAGTCAGCACAGCCACGTGGAAAGGCAAAGGCGCATTGGTTTCTCCAACTGTAAGATGAGATTGATAATCTCTTGGAACCATTAGTCCTGAAAAGGCTGTGTGAGCATGACAGCGATGCTATCTGCGGAGAGGTTTGCCTTCTTGGGGAAGAGACGTTACCATGTCCACTGGGTCCAGCAAAGTGCTAAGGAATATTAAATACACATAATAGGTCGACTAGGACAAGGAGAGCGTTCCCCTGCCCAACACTTCAGTGGTTTCCAGACCAACTATACACGTACTGTCAGCATTGACAGGGAGGGAAATGGAGGCGGAGGGGGAAGGAGTCTAAGTCATTTCCAAGGAGATGGAGCCGGTAAATGGCAGCCCACACCTGGTGTCTAAGAAGTCTACTTCCCACACTTGGCTCTCCACTCTGTTCCACACCATGCTGACTTGAAACATTTTCTTGTCCTCCTGGGATCCTGAGGATTGAGTCACGAGTCAGGAGACCCGGGGTCCACTCCAGCACTTCCGTGGTAAAACCTCTTCACATCTAAGAATGATGGAAGGCTGCTCACCTATAAAAATTTGGTTGTATTTGAAATTCAATGAGGCTCTTCCAGTTCCAAAAATAAATACATCTCATGGCATCAGATAGGATTGTTTTGAAAAAAAAAAAAAAAAGAAAAACTGGGGAGGCATTGGAGAAATGGATGCTGTTTATTGTATCTACCACATATAAAATTTTTACTACATATTATTTTTTTCTATCGATCATATAGTATGTAATATTTCCTACATTTTAAAAGACCGTGTATTTAAAGCAAGATTTATTTCTGAGGACAATTATTTCTAAAACCAAATCACAAAATAATACAAACATATGATCTAATTTAGAAGTGTGATTTAGACTCTTTCAAGACTACATTATTTTTTTTAAGGGGCATAGGACTGCACTATAAGGTTGAATACTACACTATAAAATGAGGAAAGCCCTCAGGATAAAAAGCGATGGACGTTTAGAAAAAAGATAAACTTAATTTTAAAAATGTTGACTAACTTCTACCCTTAAAAGCAGGTGTGAAGATATTCCAATTTTGGGGTGCCGGGTGGTTCAGTTGGCTAGGCACCTGTCTCTTGGATTCTGCTCTGGTCATGACCTCCCAGTTCATGAGGTCGGGCCTCACATTGGGCTCTGTGCTGACAACATGGAGCCTGCTTGGGATTCTCCCTCTCCCTCTTTTTCTGCCTTTTCCCTGCCTGTGCCTGCTCTCTCTCTCTCTCTCTCTCTCTCTCTCTCTCTGTCCCTCAGTCTCTCTCTCTTTCTCTCTCTTTCAAAATAAATAAAATAAACTTAAAAAAAGAGACATTCCAATCCCAAGTAAGAACTGGCAGTTTGGTATAAAATGGGCATAAAAACATAACTATCTTGGGGTTCCTGGGTGGCTCAGTGGGTTAAGCATCCAACGTCGACTCAGGTCATGATCTCACCACTCATGGGTTCAAGCCCCACATTGGGCTCTGTGCTGACAGCTTAGAGCCGGGAGCCTGCTTTGGATTCTGTCTCCCTCTCTTTCTCCTCCCCCCCCACTCACACTCTATCTGTCTCTCAAAAACGAATAAATGGTTTAAAAAAACTTTTTAAACAGCATAACTATCTGAAAATGCTTTTCTTACTTTCCACTATTTTCCATTGTCTTTTCACTATTAATTTGCTAATGGCCTTTTGTTTTCCATGGTTCTTATCAAATACAAACTTATTGTGTGAGAAGACTATACTCTCATTATATTTTCCTATCATTAATTTATCATATTCCCTGATAATTCGCTGAGTGAGTTCTGGGGCACAAATGGTCACAGGACAAGTAGTTGGTGAAAAGGAAGTTCAAGAGCGAAGGACACGTTGGGAAGGGTAGAGCTGCTGGAGTGTGAGCGTGGTCAGCGGGCAGCGGGCGAGCTGAGACATTGCTGCAGGGCAGAACTCTCCAGAATTCCTTCCAGTTTTCCCTGAAGCTGGTCCTGAGTCCCAAGGCGGCAAAACACACTTGCAACACTGAGAATCACAAACAACAGGACTTATCTGAAAGAGCTGATTTTCTAAGGGGAAATTCTAGATGTTAATGGCTATTATGCTATGTTTTAAAAGAAAAGGTTAAATGAGGGTCAAGTCAACTCAAGACAGTGTGTGTGTGTGTGTGTGTGTGTGCGCGCGCACAGGTCCATAACTAGGGTTGATGACAAAGACCGTGTGAGATACGAAAATACAAAGTCACAGGTGCGTCCTCCCCTCTGGGTTCCGACCGGGAGTGAGACTGGGGTGCGTGCCCTCGTCCCACTGATCAGGCGCCATTGGCTCTTCGCCCCTGAAGTGACTGTTTGTCCTTACCGGCTCCTGGAAAGCAAGGATTGTGTTCGAATTTTCGAACCTCCTGTGTGCTGACTCTGCTCCCCTATACACTAAAATACGGTTAATCAATATTGCTTGCATTAAGGCTGGAGGTACTAAAGCAATGAGACGTAGAATCGGGAGCAATGAATTAGGCGGGACAGATATCACGGAACTTTCTCTGGGGTCAGGAGTCACTGAGGTGGGCTGTGAATGCCGCATAAGATCCTTGCCGGCAAAGCTGTGTGGGAACGGGTAGCCTTGCTGATATCAAACCTCAGCAGTGTCTTGACAGGAAATTTTATGAATCATTAAACTTTGGTGTTGCCTGTTCTTTTGTTCTCAGGAAACAATTGTCAAAGCTTCAATGTGTCTAATCTAGAAGAAACCACCCTTGTAGCTGTCAGTTAGCCACACTACAAAGAGGGCGGGCCCAGGGGCCCGGATGGAAAACTCGCCCCAGCTTCGGGCTTCCACACCCTCAGTGGTGGTCATCCAGGCCAGGGAGGGGCTAAGGTGGGCCGCAGACCTGCTGGGTCTGGGGCAGCTGGGCTCTGGCGTCTAACCAGAGGAAAGATGCCCACGATTTGTGAGCCCCAGCACCTGGAGCGGGGATCCAGCTGCCCGCACTTAAAGTCTCAACAGGAATTAAATGCATGAAACAAATATAATAACACAAATTTCAACTGGTATAAACCCTTTTCAACACTGAATCTCACACTGCTTGAATACTCTGCAGCTTTGAAAGACTGGGAAATAGAAGCAGAGAGAATGACTCGAGAAATGGAATGCAAAGCAAACCAAGTGGTCACAGAGCTGTGAAGCATCATGGCTGAAAATAATTCTATGGGTCAGGGTCTCTCAAAATACGGATTAGAGACTCACATCATTCTCACAGGTTTAGGTCCACCACCCCCCACCCCTGCCAGCCAGATTTTCTAGCTCACTCCATAAGGTGTAATGGATCTGAGGTGGGTCCCAGAAATCTGGATTTTTAACGAGCACTGATTTTCCCCCCCTGGATTCACCTCTCTCATATGGTACAGCTCTGTGAAATTTGATGCCCAGCGGGGAAGTCCATTCACTGCGAGGGAAATGGGCCTTGGAAAAGCTCACCATATGAAACTGATTATGGACTGGGGCAGTTGTACAGCACTAAGAGGTTTCCCAAAGAGTCATCAGCATTCACCTTGACAAAGAGTGGCTTAATGGGAACAACTTACAGGATTTTCAAGCTTCGTCAGCATGCAGAACAGGGGGTGGGTGGCAGCGAAAACTAGAATACACTTTTCTTCGTCTAATCAAAAGCTGTGCCGTAGACATGGTGTGAGTGTGTTTAGCACATGTAAGGCTTTGAGAATGCAGCTGCTTCGGGAATATAGGACATTAGCCCGGTTTTTCTATTAAGGTGTAGCCACCGATTTGTAAACAAACACCTGGCCAACAGACTAATTAAAGGGTGATTTGTATCTTTATAATAATGGAGTCTGTAAGGGCCAGATAGTAAATATTTTAGGCCTTAAAACAATATAGTCCATCAAAATTAGTCAACTGTAGCTTAAAAGCAGTCATAGAAAAGAAAGGAAAGAAAGACAGGAAAGAAGAAAGAAAGAAAGAAAGAAAGAAAGAAAGAAAGAAAGAAAGAAAGAAAGAGAGAGAGAGAGAGAGAAAGAAAGAAAGAAAGAAAGAAAGAAAGAAAGAAAGAAGAAAGAAAGAAAGAGTGAGAAAGAAAGAGAAAAGAAGGAAGGAGGGAGGGAAGGAAGAAGAGAGGGAAGAAGGGAGGGAAGAAGGGAGGGAAGAAGGGAGGGAAGGAGAGAGGGAAGGAGGGAGGAGGCAGAGAGGGAAGGGAGGGAAAGAGGAAGGAGAAATAAAAAAACCAGTCATAGACAATACATAAAGTAGCATGGGCGCCTCTGTTTCAGTAAAATCCTATTTATAAAAACAGACAGTGGGCCAACTTGACCCATGGACTGGAGCTTGACAACCTTGAATTTGGAGCATTAACAGGATAAGCTTTTAGAGTCTGTTGTTCATTTCTTAGCAAAAAATTTAGCCTAGCAAACATTTTGTGGTTCCTGGTCTCACATACATCTCCTCACTTTTTCTTAGGAAGAATGGCACAGCTTGTTAATAATGTTATGAATGGAGCCAACACATTCTCTCTTACCTGTCATCCTCCATTCTTTCCTTAGTGTCTCAGACTATGTGAACATCCTTACGAAAGGATTTTTGCTCAAAAATAATTAGCAACAGCCTTTTAGTTTACATCAACTTGATACATACCTAAATCTGTTCTGCATGCATAGTTTTACCAATTTAATAGTTTTCCCCAAACTTTTCATGCAGCAACACAGCCACCTTCATAACCCTTCTGTCCTAGGCTTTTCTGGGTGCGCGTGACTGCATCTCATGTGCTTATGTGTACGCACATTCTCCCACTAAAGGGCAGCTGGCAGTTCCCTGCATCTCTTGCGCTGGTGTTCATCCACTGGGTTCTACATGTCGGCCCCTGCACCTGCTTCTTTATTTCTTTGTTGCAAGTGGACATGACAAGTTTTCTGGACTCCCACTAGACTCTCTCTGGACTCCCACTCTTGCTTGATAATCGCACATCCCTGAGCATACCTCTTCCTCTCACTGAGCACCCTCATTGCCATGCCGGATTGGCTGAGGTAGAGCTACTAAGTGGTCGGAGATAGAGTGCAGAGAATGTCTTTCTCCATTTTTGTGTTACAGTCTGTCCTAAAGGCTTCCTTAGTGCATATTTTCCACCGTTTTTAAAGAAGCACCTTTTCAGTTTTTACCCATAGTGCTCCTTCTCTGTGGAGCCCAAACATGGACAGATATAATTTTGAACCAACACAAAGCCTACCGAGAGACACTTTGATAGCCTCTTCTGACTGCAGCTTTGCAAGCGGTGGCCAAGCCGGAAGGTTCTACACTTGTTTCTCTGAGGGAGAATTTGCACCTACAAGTCTACTCAACTCCTCTACAAACAGGCACAGAGTGCCATCCCGGGCAATACAGATCCCAGATTTGGTTTAACTGACCATTCATCCTTCAGGAAACACTTCCTTGTCTAAAGTCTGGTTCTCTAGTCTCACCTTTGTTTTGACTTGATGCTTTGTCATGCTAACTTTCTCAACTTCATTTACCTGGAACTTGCTACTTGTGCTTCAAGATTTTAGTTCAAACACTTGCTTAGACGAAAACAATAGATTAAAAACTATGTATTTTATTGTTGTGGCTGTTTTTAACAACAGAAGTACATTCAGGGTGAAGTATACAAATACATACAAACAATTGAATGAGTTTTTTTTCTCTTTCTAGTTTATTATGTTGTTTACTGCAGTAACTGTATATTAGTTATCTGATGTAGTCTTAAGTCTCAACTTAGGTATTTGAATCCTGTGGGAAGCAATTTCCTTTGAAACTTGATTTTTCCCACCCTCAACTTTGATTTTGTACACTTCTAAATTTTGAGAGCCATAACATTCCAAGCTCATCCTGCTATAAAAAATTATGCATATTTATTTTTGAGAGAGAGAGAGAGAGAGAGAGAGAGAGATTGACAGAGCATGAGCAAAGGAGGGGCAAAGAGAGAGGGAGACACAGAATCTGAAGCAGGTTCCGGGCTCTGAGCTGTCAGCACAGGGCCTGATGCGGGACTTGACCTTGTGAACCATGAGATTATGACTTGAACTGTGAGATCATGACCTGAGCTGAAGTCGGATGCTCAACCAAATGAGCTCCCCACGCGCCCCTGAGCTCATCCTGCTTTAGCAGCAATCATTACTCTGATGTTTTCTCCAGAAGTCTAACTCGGTAGTCAGATAGTGCACCCAGAGATTGGTGTTTGCTTACCTCCTGTGCCCGGTTCCTCGCACCCACACCATGCCTCGTACACTGCTGAGAATCTGCTGAATGGTAGAATCAATGAGTAAGACCCAAACCACCAACCGGCTGCAGGCCCAGCTCATGCACGAGTGTCTTTCCTAGCATCACCTGGATGGGCTGTGGGCAGTTTCCACCCAGACAGGAAGTCATTACCATCACCATCCGTAGCACAAACATGCTGGCACGCTCAGTATGAGAGCTGTCTAGGAAAATCTAAGTAATAGGGGAGTGTAGATGGATCTTATGAATATTCATGAATCAAGGGTCTTAGCAGCCAAGCTACGCACAGAATTACAGCAATTATCTGAATGATTTACACACACACAAAGCCATCCCTAAGCAAAATTGTCAAGGAGGCTGGAAGTCGGCTGTCCCTCCTGCCTGGCAAGCCCTGCTTCCTTTCAGTGTGCACGGCAGGGGCTCATGCTTTCTGCCTGCCCGGGAGTCTCTTGTGCCAACTCCCTCCCTCCCACACCTCCCTACTGACAGGTCTCATGTGACTCAAGCCTTTCCCTCCAAGCTCAACTCACTGGCTCTATTCCTCAGAGCTTAAGTAGTTAACTAGCCAACTGGCTAACAAATCTGACATTCCAATTCATTTCAAGGTATAAATCAGTCTTGTTTTCCATTTCACTATCTGATGTTGATATTTAGCCTCATTTCAAGACCTTTGGTTGATTCTTTAACTCAATTCCAGATATAGGAGACTGTGAATAGATTTAGTAAATAATTAAATAGATGTTGAAGAGTGCCAAGAGCTTGATGATGTAGTTCAATATCAGAGACCCCTAGAGCAGGAAGGAACTGTATAAATCATTTAGTTCCATGTTTCTTAAGTTGAGTTTCATGTGATACTAGATGATTGAGTAATAAAGTATCTGTGACTAAAAAGCAAACAAACAAATGAACAAAAATGCATCTGATGGATTAAAAGTTATTTACAGAAAAATCACCTTAATTTGTATTGTGAATCTCAAAAATGTAGATATAATGTTAATCAATTACTAAATTTGCATGTAATAATTCTTTGTCACAATACAATTATTTCTTTAAAATTTTCTATTCTGTAACACTCTATTCTGAAAATGCTATTCTAGTCCAGCCCTTCATTATTCAGGTGAGGAAACACAGTCACAAGGAAGACGTTGACCCAAAGTGACACACGTGGGAACAGGGTATGGATCTGAACACAGGTTGTCTATCAGAGGGACATACTGTAGCCCCATCCAGCCACCTTTCTCTTTAATTTGCTTTATTTTAACAAGGGATCTGAAGACTTTGATTTAAGCTATATACTTGTGGGGCATCTGGGAGGCTCAGTTTGTTGACCATTCAACTCTTGATTTTCGCTTAGGTCATGATCTCAGGATTCATGACATTGAGCCCTGAGTAGGACTCTATGCTAACTGTATGGAGCCTACTTGGGATTCTCTCTCTCTCTCTGGTCCTCCTTCCACCTCTCAAAATAAATAAATCAACATAAAAAATGAAAAATGACTAAGCAAGTAAACAAACAGTGTATATTTGTGGCCAAGGCTGTTAGATGTACTCCCAAATCCATTATCTTTATGGGTGCCTGGGAGGCTCCGTCAGTTAAGTGTCCAACTTTTAATTTCGGTTCAGGTTATAATCTCACAGCTCATGGGATACAGCCCCACGTCGAGCTCTATCCTAACAGCATGGAGCCTACTTGGAATTCTCTCTCTCTCTCTCTCTCTCTCTGCACCCCCAACTCTCTTCTATATTTCTCTCAAATAAATAAACTTAAAAACAAAACAAAAGCAAATCCATTCTCCATAAGATAAATGGTACAGTAATACTTATAGGGGCACATGGTCACCTTGACTACATGAATTAATCCCACTACTGTCAGATGTGATCATGTGACTAAGTTTGTAATAATCAGATGAGAATGGAGGTAGCCTTCCTGACTTTGGAGTGACTTCCTCAAAGGGAAATAGCACGTCTTTCCCTTCTCTCCTCCTGGAATGCTTCCTAGAATGAAGATCTATTGGCAGGAGCTGTACTAAAAACAAACAAACAAAACAAAACAAAAAGAAACAAAAGAAGCCAGTAAATGTGTAGGGAATACAGAGAAAAAAAAGAAAGAGAGAGAGAGAGAGAGAGAGAGAGAGAGAGAGAGATCTTGTCTAATAGTTCATTTGTATTGGTTAATCCTGGCTGATATTTACAGAATGGTGTGAGGGAGAGATAAATTCATGTTAAATCAAGGTGATCTATATACAGAGAGGAAATACAATGAAAAAACTATTCAAAGGTTTTCTTGTCGCTTCAGATGGCTCCAAGGTAATCATCATTAAATATGAGACATTGCGTGGACAGAATTTGGAGACCAGCAAATACAATAAGGTGATCTTCAGACTCAGCAACTGCAGTTATCTCTACCAATGGTCTTGACTATGACTACAGACACGTGAAATGGCCAGAAGGAAACAGTCCTGCAGCCTGCAGTAATGGTTAGTTACGTCTCCCTACAAAAATTCAAGCTTTTGTGTCTTGACCCCCAGTACTTCTGAGTGTATGTAACCTTGTTTGGAAATAGGGTTATTGCAGGGATAATTAGTTAAAATGAGGTCAAGCCGAAAGAGGGTGTGCTCTTCATCCAATGTGATTAGCATTCGATTGGAAAGGGATAATTTAGACATATACAAGCATTGGATTAAAGTTACATTGCCACAAGCCAAGGAACTAGTGGAAGTTATAACCAACCCATCCCTGGAGTACTCGGAGTGAGCATGGCTCTGCTGACATCTTGATCTCAGGATTCTGGCCCCCAGGTACCTGAGACAATACATTTCCGTTATTTAACACCACCCAGTCTGTGGTACAGTGATGTGGCACTTTCAGAAAGCTAACACAAGTTTTTGAGGAAATAATATTGAAAAAGATGAAACCTTCCCAGGTGTGTGAGTACTTGGCGACAATGCGTCTCTGAGCTGCCAGGCTGCATCACTCAGCAGGGCACTGAGCAGCCTTTTAGAAAAGCACAGCGTTTTCCCGAGTGCGAGGAGGAGAATGGGAAATGAAGAACCTTTCTGAGGGCAAAGCGGGGTCCACAGAGGAAGACACACATGTTAGTTCTTTCCAATGAAGTATCCAGGGAAGAACCCATCAGACGGGTTTACCAAAGAGCTGTCTCTGTTACCGGGTCAGAGAGTCGTTTACTAGAGTGACCCAACATAATCTGACAATCACTATAGAAAGTGTCGCTATGTGAGTGTCTCAATGTTTTCTTTTCTGGATGATATTTTATATTGTGGCTATTCCTTTCCTCATATGCTATGGAATACTGGGCGTAAAGAGTAGAAAACTTATAGTTTAGTCCACAGCTGGCTAAATTGTGAGAAGCCACATCCAAGCCTGATACAGATTTCTTATCACCCAGAAATTCTGGAATTCAGTATAGATGAAGTAGTGGGGTAATTGTGTATTCTTTAGAGGAGAAATGAGTATGCCCTAAGTGGAAGAGGGATGAGCACAGACAGCTGGGTGGCGAAAGGGGTAGACTGTAGTGGACACCTTCAGTTGTCTCCCAATAACCCACACAGCTAAATGACAACTTCTATTAAGGACCATACATGGCCTCTGACTGACTGACAGCCCGTGGAGCATGTGTAGAAGGCACGCATGCAACTACAAGATCTTGTCTTCAGTTTTGCTTTTCATCAGCCTGTTCTCTGCAATGTGGACAAGCTGGGAAATGCTGGAGCAGTCGCCTTGGTGCACGATATGGGAATCAAGTTCAAGGCTGATAGACAACAAAAAGCAAAACTGCCCAGATCAGAAGATGCTCCTATTCCAGAGCAAATATTCGGAGGTGAAAAGAGTAGGTCAAATGTCTCAGCAAGGTTAATAAATTGTCCACACCAACCAGCAGGGTCAGACCTGGGGTGGACTCTAATTGTTTCTCTTACTGATTCCCTTTCCCTCATATAAAGCAACTATCCTAAAAAGAACCATGCACCAAAAATGAAGTTGAATGTAGATTCTAACATTTAAGAACAATGATCTTTGAAAGAAAATATAAGTAGTCATATGACCAGCCAATGTTTATTTTTTTATACACGTGGAATTTATGCATATGGGAAATAATAGCTTTCTATGAAGTAAATGAAAACCCATATATTTTAATAGGTAGCTAACCAAAGGAGAAACACAAATAGCCTTTAATCCTATGAAACATATAAAAATCTATAAACACAAAAAATATCAATGCCATTGCTACTTATATTGACAAATAAATTGGAAATCATGTAAATGTCACAAAAGTGATGTCATGGGCAAGTAATTTATAATCCACAGGTGAATGCAACAGTATTTACCTATTAAAATATGGTTATAAAGATTACTAATACAAGGAATTATTTTTTTTTGCAGTTTTAAATGAAGAAGCTGAAAAATAAGACGTATTATGAATGGTATCAAGTTTCTTTTCTTTACAACATCATGGAATTAAAGACCTATGGGGAGATTTTCCAAGTGAATTGCGTCTCTTACTGGTTCTATGAGGGGTTTTTATTTACCTCCGTCTCTATTTTTCTACATTTGCTGCAATCCCACCTAATCAATTCACAGTCAGAAAAACAATATTTAAGCTCACCGTTGCTTCCAAATTCAGAGCAAAGAGAAAGTCCCCCTGACATTTGGAGCATTCACAGTCTGACTCCCACACGTCTCCCTCAGACCTGCACCAATCTCTTCCAGAACCCCCACCCCCACCCCCGGCGATTATGCGATATTTGATCTTCACTCCTTCTGAACTGTCCATATGCTCCTTGCCGCCTCCCCCATCTTCCCTCCCCTCAGCGGAGGAAACTACTTGAAGACTAATGGTCGCCAGGAAGGAAGAGGGAGGTAAACTCCGAATATGGAAGGCAGGTGCCCAGCTGCACAGTGGCAGCGTTCGCAGGGTGGGGACCTGGCTGCAAATGCATCCTCGAAGCTTGAGGAAGTGCGGAAGCAGGACGGACAGACCGATCTCTCTCTCACACCCAATAACAACCATGGTGAGGATGATGAGAAAGCACGGTCTTCACATCTGAATTTTCAATATATGTCGTTGGGATCGTGTTTTATAAACATTATCAGTCCACACAGACTGAAACTTTAAAAAAAACGACAAAAGACTAAGACACACACAGGGACCCCTGGATGGCTCAGTCGACTGAGAGTCCGACTTCAGCTCAGGTCATGATCTCACAGTTCGCGAGTTTGAGCCTCAAGATGGGCTCTGGATTGACAGCTCCAAGCCTGGAGCCTGCTTTGGATTCCGTGTCTCCCCATCTCTCTGCACCTTCGATGCTCATGCTCTGTCTCTCTCTGTTTCTTAATAATAAATAAATGTTTAAAAATTAAAAAAATGAAAGACTAAGACACACACATATTTGGTTCCTCAACACAGATACTTGGAGATGAGGCATGGCGGTCTTTGTTGGGGCCAAACGAGGGAGTCTTTCCAATCAGACAGCCCTGGGCCCAGAAGATGCTGAAGAGGTGACCACAGGCCAAGGAAGGCTGGAGGGGGGCGTGAAGAACATAGCTTTCCTGGCAGGCTTTTGCCGAGTGGACATGGGGTTTCTGAATGTCCAGTCCTAGGTGCTCAAAAAAGTTCATCCGGAATAAAAATCCACTGGCAACTAAGAGTTCTTTCTTCCCGTGGCTCTTCTGACCAGGTCCTTCCAAAAGCACTCTTTCCCCTTAAGAGTGCAGCTAATGCCCAGATGTGCAGAGAGATCGGGTTACCCTCCCAGCCCCCGGCACATACCCCGGCCCCTGGAAAAGCGATACCGGATGCAGTTCAGGCGAAAACACATGAAGGATTTCATGTCTGTGTCCCTAGGGCTGGCGCGGGGTAGGTGCTTCTTACGTGTTTGTTAAAAAGAACCTTTTATTTTAACAAAAACAAGAAACTCCCGCACTCCCGGTACAGCCTCCTTCTTTCCCTTGTGCTGCGTGATGTCTCAGCTAAAACAGAAGATTATACTGCCACATTAAGCCAGGAAAGTTTGTAAAATTTTATCTTGAGGAAGACTAGCCAGAACATTATTATTGACCATACAAGTCTCCTGGGGCCCTGAGATTGGAATGATCCCCGTATTTTGTCATGGGATCAGATGTGGAATCATGTTCTTTGCTTCTTTTGGAGTTTTGAAGTCTCATGGTTCTTATTTTTAGAACCTACTTTTATCATCTGTGAAGGATTCTAATGCCTTCTACACTTTCTTGTCCCATCTCTTTATTTAAAACTGAATTTTGTGTACCTCCTGAAAACCTTCTGGTAAAGGGAGCGCACTTGAGATTATACACCCAAGTTGGGCACCAGCACCCCTGACCCCCAGAAATACAAAGAAAAGTGTGCTAACAAAGGGCGCCTTATAGCTGGTTTGTCCCTTTCACCAGAGGATCAAGTTAATGAGTCCAAGGTCAGGGGATCAATCACCATATGAGCCACTTAAGCCGGGGCTGGAGCAGAGCTCTGTCCCCCAGCCAGAGCTGCACCCTGTCATGGCCATCTTGTAAATGTCAGCCACCAGCCGCAAATGGAGCCAGGAATGAAAACAAGGGTACTTTCAAACAGTTTCTGACCCACAACTCCGAGATCATTATTAAATAATAACCGCCGTGATCATACTTCCTCGCAGCTATAAGATGTCTCAGATTGTAAAGTATGTCTGTACACATTTCTTCAGTCTCTTTCAATACTGTTTATCCTGTTTGTTCCCCACCCCCCCCACACACACACAAGGAGGTAGGTTAGGTGTTATTATTAAGAGATGAAGAGACTGAGACCAAAAAAAAAAAAGTTACTCAAGTGATAAGTGTTAGACCCAGGACTGCAGTCACATGTGGATAAATACTGCCCAGAAATTAATGATTCAACAACCAAAGTAGGAGTTGATTTTGAGCATGAAAGATGAACGTTTCTGTTTGGTCCAGCTTTCTCACAAGGCAGGTGTATATCATCACAGAAGGGGAGATAGGCCTGTGGGCTACCTGGGTGCCATCTCAGCTGCTTGGCAGGGAGGACTGTGGATGGGCTGGGGTGGGGGCAGGAGTTTGCTGCTTTGGTCCAGATGGACAGAGCCTTGCTGCCGCTCCCTGACATCACCTCGGGACCTGAGGCACGGGGATCTGGAGAAGGTACCCATTCTAGACACTCGTCCCTGAGAAATGAGACTACCTACAGTCCTGTTTTTAATGCTTAATAGGAGCAAGCAGTCCTGGCTTGCATAAAAAGCCAGTGTTAGGAGAACATGGTCACAGGCTGGGTTCTCTGGAAGCCAACCCAGTGTTTGAGGTACCAGGTTTCAATAAGGGGTCACCTTTTTACCAATTACATTGAAAAGAAGGGGCAGGAGCAGAACTTAGCCAAGGAAAAAGGGACCGACTGGGGTCTGAATGATGGCCCCCATTGTGCCGAAACTCCTGGGCCTTCACATCTGACCAAGCTCGACCATCAGCTACAGACTGCCCCGGAAAAGGCATGACCCAGACCAGGAGATTCTCCGTAGCTGAGGCCAGTCCTGACGGAGCCAAGACCTGGAGGACGTCTGCTGACCACATTCACTGCGGTGACAACAAGGTGGGGTCCGAGTCAACAGGTCTTCAGGGGACTCTTCCCAATGGGTGGCCAGGCCTGAGGGACCCGGGGAGGAGGCAAGATATAAGCTCATAGTAGGGTGGCACAGAAATTTGAAAGCAAATCCATTCACAGCAAGATAAAATCTAGATGTAGAAATCCAGGAAAAACAAAATGAAACAAAACCAGGATTCAGTGACCCTAGACAAAAGGTCAGGAAGTGAGGTCCAAAGCCATGCTTGTGGACGAAGGCAGCAGGACATGCGTGCCCAACACTCGCCTTCAGTACAAAGACATCAAGACATTTACAGAAACAAGCCTGATTTCTAAGCCCAACCCCCAATACACTCTAGCCCTCATCAAGACTGGCTAACAGGTGCCGGAGCCTGAAAGACGAGACTCAAGTGACAGAACCCAGGAAATAGCAGCTAACAATGGAATCTGCTGTTTTTTAAAGACCAATGTGGAAGATGAAATTTCTCTTATAGGCAGAGAGAAGACCTAACTCATACATCTTTATGATAGGCCCTCTCTTTCAAGGAATTAGCAAGTTATGATTTTTCTACTTAACCAAAGAGAATGACACTAAGATGTGGTGTGCATTTACTAGAAGGTTATGTCCACAGCCCGCAACAGAGTATGTGCAGGTGTCAAACTTCTGTGAGACACATCTGCCTGACATCGTGTCCGCCAGCTGTGTAATGTGGATTGTGATGAAACAGAGTGGAATCATGGTAGGTGACAAAAAGAGGCCATCACACTGGAGTTCACCAGAGTCTAATGTGACCCCATCACAACCCAACATTTTGGTTTTCAGAGAAATTACAAATGGGTTACAAATGTTCTCCCTTCTTCATGAAAATCATCCAATGCTGGGGGAAAACCTGTGTCCACTATTCCTCCCCTTGACGAAGAAAGTGCAACATGCAGATAGTCCAGATTTTTTTTTAAGTTTACTTAAAGAGTAAGCATGAGATGGGGAGGAGCAGAGAGGGAGGGAGAGAGAATCCCAAGCAGGCTCTGCACTGTCAGCATGGAGCCCAATGCAGGGCTTGAACCAAAGGACCGTGAGATCGTGACCTGAGTTGAAGTCAGATGCTTAACCAACTGAGCCACCCAGGCGCCCCCAGATTGTCTAGATTTCAAGAGAATTATCTCCACTAGCAGAAGGAGGGCTGACATCCTGCAATTGAAAGCGGAAAGCCATGTGAGAAAAACTGAATGCAACCCCTCTTGGTTTCCACTCAAAATGTTAATGGTCAACAGAGCAGCATTTTCATGGTCTCCGAATGTCTCTGAGTCCTAGAATTTCAACACTTTGCTCGTTTTTAAAAATTAAATTTAGGGGTGCCTGGGTGGCTATTGGTTTCAGCTCAGGTCATGATCTCACAGTTCATGGGATCGAGCCCCAAGTGAGGCTCTGTGCTGGCAGCCTGGAGGCCGTCTGGGATTCTCTCTCTCCCTCCCCCGCTCATGCTATCACTCTCTCGATCTCTCTCTCTCAAAGTAAATAAATAAATATTAAAAAAATAAAACTCAAATTAAATTTGGTTGATTTCTACAAGAGGGTCACCCTTGTACTTGTAATTACAGAAGACTTACGGGTCATTACAAAGAGAAAATGTGCTGTCACTGAATGACCGCCTAACAGATGCCCTTCAAAATGCATGTATTCAGTGACAGATGACCTTGAAAAACAGCTCAGCCCCAGTGACTCTAATTCTCTAATGATTAAGCAAGTTTCCCATTGCTCACTTGGTTTTTAAGCAGTGTTTTCCTAAGAGTGCAGATGCTGAGAGCTTCACATAAACATACTTCTCATTCGTATTATTTGTATTTAGCAAACTTATACAGAATGCCTTCCATGTGCTTTCACAGTGACCAACACCAAGACCCACCTTTGAGACCCCAGACTCTTGGTGCTGTGCACCCAGGAAATTACAGTGAAGAGAAAGAGACCTCACAAAATCTGAGTGTGTCTGGACCGGACACCTGCTGATTCACACAAGTGATCACAGGGACATATTCTGACCCAAGTGTGTACAAGTCATACAGATGCCTCCGCCCGTTGTGGGACTTCACTGTCTTTTATCTTTGCAGCAACAACATATCACATGTGGCTGTCATGACAAATAGAGAAAGCATTATTAACAAAGGTAAGAGCTGAGCCCTTAACATCTAATTCAACCTTGGTAGTTTGTGGGGTTTCCCCCCTCCAGTTCTTAGTATTTTATGACCTACTTCACTTGCCCATGAACTCCAAATGGTTTCCAGATGGATCTGGACTTTATCAGATATCTGAGCAACAAAGGTACTCCTCATTTTCCCTCATATCCCCCAGCAATAGATAAATAAGTACCGACCCCATAGAATCCTAGAAATCTGTAATTTCATAGCCAATTATGAAAACGTGATGCAAAATTATTCCAAGACAAAAGAACAACAGATTTAAGCCCCACCAGCTTTAGAAAAGGTTGCAAAGGTGTTGAATGGAAAAACAAGAAAATCACAAATGTTAATCAATAAAGATCTGATTCCAGATTTAAGTAGGGAATTCCAAGCAGCTCTTCTCAATTCCAATTAACAGCACTCGGCAAATGTGAATATGTCAGCTACTTTAATAGAGTGAAATAGCAACTGTGCAGTAAAGCTGGTACTGTCACTCCACCTTCTAGGTAAAACAACTGTGGTGCATGGTAAGCAAATTACTTGTTCAGGATTCTTCCAGGTGACACACAATAGACACAGCTCTCGGGGTCCCAAGTCTGGCACACTTCACGGCATTTCCTGCTGCCTCAGCAATAGTTTTCCTCATAGATTAATAATTTCCATTTGATGCAAGGTGGTCTTTTGCCAGTTTGAATGGCATGAGCAAGATTTGCTGTTGCAAAACCAGCCCTGGGGATGCCTCTGCCGTGCGGAGCTATGATCTTACACTCCTTACCCAAGCTCCTCCAAGTGCAGCCAGAAAGGACCCTTAGCCTTGCACATTTTACTCCACGTGTTCTTGCCACACCCCGGAAGCTCCTGCCTGCATCTAAACATACTGGCTCCTTGGTCCTCACCTCTCGATTTAGATTTAGTTTGTACCGAGTATAGGTTGGGCAGCAGGCTTTTTAAAAGTTCCCCAGACAATTCTGGGCACCTGGGTGGCTCAGTAGGTTAAAGCATCTAACTCTTGATTTCAGCTCAGGCCATGATCTTTGTGGAGTTCAAGCTCCAAGTCAGGCTCTGCGCTGACAGAGTCTGCTTGGAATCCTCTCTCCCCAGGTCTCCACTGCTCCCCTGCTAGTGTTTGCTCTCTCTCTCTCTCTCTCTTCTCTCTCTCTCTCTCTCAAAATTAATAAATATTTTTAAAATTTTAAATAAAATTTCTCCAGACAATTCTAATTTGAAGTAAAGTGATAGAAACAGAGCCCTAGAAGTTTCAAGGTAGGCTAGGTTCTATAATAGCTTTCTTTAACCTGGCCATGCACTGGAATCTTCTAGATATCCTGGTAAGATGCACATTCCCAGGCCCGCCGTGTGGATACTGATTCAGTGGGCTGGGGCTGGGAACCTGCTGACTCTGCTGTAGCTACTCAACAGTTGGTACTTGGGAAACTGGTGGTCTTTGGTTTCTAAACTGTGGTCAGCCTAGAGAAACAGGTCAACTCAAGCTCTTAAAATTAACTGACTCTCTTAACCACCAGGGCCTCCAAGCAGGCTTATTTCGGAAACTCAGGAGTGATTGCACAGACTTTCCTCATCATGATTTGGCTCATCTCTCAGAGAAGAAACATACCACGTGCACATCAACCTATATGGAGAGAAACACCCTGTGTCAGCAGGCGTCACCCATGATGCCTGGTTCACCCAACCCCAGAGGGCTCGGGAAAGTCCACATCCCTGCTCAGAAATTGCCTTTTTTCCCCAAAGTGCTTGCTAATTTCCTTTTGCCTTCAACTGCTTCTTTATTCTAATTATTATGACAGGAGGTACTAGTGACATTAAATTGAGACAAAAATGGTGGAAAAGACTTCCAGAATAAGATTCAGTGTCTGGGTTGCTAATAAAATGTCAATTGAACCTTGTCAAAATTTGGACAGTTAGAAAGGTCTATCGTCACATCTACTTTCTTTGCCTCTTTTGTGTTTAATCTTGGAACCACCCATGTCCTCCCCTTTCCCTTCAGTGCCCAGGCCTGGATTAGCTCATTTCCCTCGTCCAGCCAAAACCTATTCTAAAGAAAAGGCCTACAACTTGATCTGTGATACGAGGTCTTTTTTTTTTTTTTTAAGATTTATTTGTTAAATGTTTATTTATTTACTTTGAGACAGAGAGTGAGTGGGGGAGGGGCAGAGGATAGGGTGAGATTGAATCCCAAGCAGGCCAGTCAGGAGCCTGATGCGGGGCTCTGTTTCACAAACCATGAGATCATGACCTGAGCCAAGATCAAGAGTCAGATGTTTAACAGACTGAGCCACCCGGGTGCCCCTGTGATATGAGATCTTGAGAATAACTCAAAACATGGCCTCTCACAATGAAGTTTACAGTCATACTTGACTTACAAAACAATGTGCGAGAAAGTATGTTCTTATGCACCAATATACACTATATGGGAGACTGGGGAGAAAAGAATACGGCAAAGGTCTGTTTTCAAGAAGCATACAATTCTATAAGAGATGACTATTACATGCCAGATGGTAAACTTGACCAGCAAAATCTTTAAGAGCCATGGTGTTTGGTCGGCCATGTCACTGGCTTCCTCACCCCTCTGGGAACCATTGTGCCCTCGCTGCCTCTGTGATCCCGTGGCCCAGATGAAGAGGTTTCTATCCACCCAGCACTCAGCACTTGATACATCAAGATGTGATTTACCAGAAGCACTTTAGGATCTTGGGCCTGTTCTCATTTCAACTTTGTCTCCACTTACCCAGATCTTTGATTCTATTAACCCACCCCAAATCAGCCATAGACTGATTGATTGTACTTGATGTCAGCATCTGGTACACCTGCTCCGTGATGCTGGACTCCAATTACTCAGTGGATTTTGCTGGCATTATTCCTTTCTCCCCTCTGCCCTTCCATCCTTCCATCTCTTTCTCCAAAGTCTGGCTCCACAAGTTACAGCCGTGGTCACATTCGAACAGCTCCTGTTGGAGGATTGGTGCGTAAAGGAACTAGATCCACACTCATTTCAGAGGCTAGTGATAGGCATTCCCTCTTCTCAGCTCAACTTGTAATAAAGAATTCCATGGACTGTCCTCCAGGAGGTCATTCCAGTCTGGAGAACCCAGGATCTAGGGCAGATCCAGGGACTAACAGGGAAACTTATGTCAATCTGCCCAAAACACACCACAGGCTTTCCTTAAAAAGCTAGATGCATTGCCATCTTCATGATTTTTTTTTAATTCAGGAAAGTCAGGCTGAATTATTATATCCTATATCTCAGAAATATAATGACAATAGTAGAGTAAATTACATTTAGAGCTAAAATACTTTGTAGGAAATGAGATACACTATGGACTGAATTGTGTCCCTCCTACAATTTGTGTAGTAAAATCCTAACCCTCAATGAGATGGGATTTGGAAATGGAGACTTTGGGAAATAATTAGGATCAGATGAGGTCATGAGAGTAGGGTTCTCATGATGAGATTAGTGCCCTTGGAGAAAGAGACACCAGAGAACTTGCTTTCTCCTCTCTCCCTTTCTGTGTGTGTGTGCGTGCATGCAAGTCCAGAGGAAGGGCCACGTGGGGACCCAGTGAGAAAGTAGCCACGTGCAAGCCAGAGAGAGGACTTTCCTCAAGCATTGAATCAGCTACCACTTTGACCTTGGCCCTTCCAGCCTCCAGAACTATGAAAAATAAATTTCCACTGGTAAACCCCCCAGCCTATGCTCTTTTGTTATGGCAGCTTGAGCTAACAAGTGCAAAAGGTGAACAAAAGTCATGTCTTCTACGACAGGTCTGACTCCATTTGCACTCATTGGAATTAGGTAAAAATGGAACTCTTGGCTGTCCTTTTGCTTCAGAATATTTATTATTTGGGAACCAATGTACCTGCGCTCAGTCATATTTGACTGCATTCATTCATCACCTGTCTTCAATGAAAAAGAAATTTAAGCAAGTGAATGGTGAGAGGGATCAAATTATTCTCTAGAGCTGTGGAGGGTGTTTCATGCTCCCTAGATGGCATATAAATGCCTGAACATTTGTATACAAATTGAGCAAACATGCAAATCAGTAATCTGAGACTAAAAAGACACAGAAACGATCTTGGAAATTGCATTTAAGGGAAAAAAAATGACAGTATCAAGTTGATAGACACAAAAGAATTTGATGAAAGCAGCTGTTAAATTGTTAATTTAACATAAAGATGGAGCTGATGATTCAAAAATGATCAACTAGGTTGCGGATATTCTGCACTCTGAATAGCATACACTGTGCAGCATTCAGCCCCATCCACGGCTCTAATTTGGGGTTACATTCTATCTGCATTAGCAGAACTGTTAATAAATCACACAAGCAAGAAATGAGGAATTGAAAATCTCCAGGTGTTTGATAATATGCCTCAAATATCCTCCCCACGTGTTCTTGAAGAGTCATGTGAGTTCATAGACATGACTTGGTGATTACTCACTCTATTGTTCTGGCTGCAGCCTAGTTCTCTTCTATAGGATACATTAAAGTACATGTTAGGATCATTGTGATGACTTCTTTGGTCCAACCCTCAGGTCTTTCTTAAATTCTTTGCATACACTACCTCTCTGGGCCCACTGGTCAACTCACTATTCCTTGCTTGACATTTTTCTTTCAATAACAAATACACACACACACACACACACACACACACACACACACACACCCTCCTCACAGAGAAGGAGATTTTGACTGTGAGGAGAATGGTAAAGGATCTGGTAATGAAAGATGTGCTTGATGGAGAAGCTATTATTCAAAGGAGCATACTTTGTATTGTAATCAAGAAGGTAAGAGCTGAAGTTTGTGATTATAAACTCAAGCCTTGGCACCTAGTGGTAACTAATTATTGGAAATCAAAGGTAAAAAGGCTCCTCAGAACCGAACTTGCAATGACTCTCTATGAGAGCTGAAAGAAAGGGAGCAGAGAGACCTTTAAGTCTTGAAATTTTAAGATTTCAGTCTGGAAATTTTGGGGTGCTTGACATGGTGTCAGATGAGTCGCAATACCCTAGGAACAACCCATGGGAAGGGCAGAGGTGAACTGACATCACATATATGTGGTCTGACCATTAGGATGATGCCCTTATTCTGACCCAAAACCACGTTAATGGTAAATCCTCCTTTTTTTCCTCCAATCAATTTCTAAATAGAGAAAATCCAACCCTCTTCTATATTTCAGAGTGGGATTTATTTAATACTTCGCAAATGACCAGGGAATCGGAACATCCCTGATACTTCTCAAAAATGTGACGATACATAAATCAACACTCTTGACACGCTGGTCTGCACACAGTGTTTTCCACCCAGGAAGGGGACATCCTGTGGCACTAACACAGAGTTCTTCATGCATTTGAACAGAGAGGGCAACTGCCAAATACTTGGTTTTGACAAAAGACTTGGTGTCCCACATGTCCTCAGCCGTGCCTACTAGCACGGAGGTCTCCGCTTAGGTCTTCTCTTACAAATGCTAAGAGTTATAACAGATTCAAGAAGGGATGAGAGTGTACCCAGAGGCCCACTAAGCTGACCGGAGGTGAGAGGAGGAACTCCTCTGTCACCCCACAGATATGGATTTTGGGGCAGAGTACACTCAAACACCTCTGTTGGCATTTCCAAACCTGAGCGATGGAATGACCATAGTCCTGGTGGCGTGGTGTTTGTGGAACAATGACTGAAAGGCAAACATATTTTGATTCTAAAAATATCTCCTCAGGTGGAGACATGGCTGTGGGGAAACTGTCAGTGGCCCAGGATGCTGAGGCTGCTTGTCAGTCCCATCCCCCAAAATCTCAATACCCTCGCCTTCTCTTCTTAGAATAAGAACAGTACTAGGTTTTGCATTACAAAGTGGTTGTAAGGATTAGATAATACATGTAAGGTACCTATTGCCAAACAAAAAGTATATCCCAAATATTATTGGCGCTCTCTTTCTTTCTCTCTCTCTCTTATTATACCTTCCTCTATCCCATCTATTTAATCTATATTACAAACAGATGCAACATTCCATATTAGGTGTCCCTCCCCCAAAATACGAGACTAATATCATGTTGACCGGGCTGAGGAAAGCTAGGATTTCCATTAAAAAGAAAATCATTCTGATTTAACCCTACTTTTGAAAGTAGGCAAATATGTGTGAATACTATTATGAGCATTAGTAGAAAAATTGTATGAGAGCAAGAGCACTGATAGCTCTATTTATTCTAGCTAAACGCATCACCCCAGCATACTGTGTCCAATTTTGATTTCTACTTATTAAGATATATTTAACAGATATCTACCAAAGCATGTTCAAAGAAAAGTAATGAGGAAAATTAAATTTAAAAGCAAGATATGAAGAAACTGGTGGAGAGAATGAGGATACAGGAGTATATTAGGAAACACAATATAATTATCTCAAATATTTCTTAAATTGAATGGGAGAATGGGAACACACACTGTACATGGTTTTATGTAGTCAAGGATCTGGCAGAAAATAAAAGAAGCAGAAATGATCTTGAAATAGGGAGGCTATTTCCAACATTTGAAGATATCCAAGGTAATAAGGGATGCCTTGCAAGATACGAAACCTACTCATTGTCATTCTAGGCAATAAAAATTAGTTGGATGCATATTCTTCTCAAGGGGACAATTTGGTTACTGTAAGAATTCCTAGAAACCAATAAGGTATTATTTCTGTCCTGAGGAAGTTTATAGTCTTGCACCCAAAATGGGTGCCCTGTGATTCTATGATGCGGTAGGAGATGCTCACTGATGTAAGCAAGATAGAAAGACAGTGCTGAAGTAGAGAAAAGGAAGATGCTTCCTCTGGTTAAGAGCTACAGAATGGCACCTTTTCTGTCCCTGGTCTCCAAAAGCAAACAAGAAAAAAAGAAAGAAAGAAAGAAAGAAAGAAAGAAAGAAAGAAAGAAAGAAAGAAAGAAAGAAAGGAAGGAAGGAAGGAAGGAAGGAAGGAAGGAAGGAAGGAAGGAAGGAAGAGAAAGGAAGGAAGGAAGGAAGAGAGAGAGGGAGGGAGGAAGGAAGGAAGGAAAGAAAGAAGGAAGGAAGGAAGAAAAAAGAAAGAAAGAAACGAGTCTCTGAATTTCAAGTGATAAAAAAAGAAAATGTTTTATTTGGGATAGAAAGAGACAAATGCTGAGGTCAGACATAAGAGTTAGACTCCACAGTTAATAAGAATAGAAGATGAGTATCTTCCATTCCACATGGTTCACTATGCATTTTCAAGGAATGCCTTTAAAAGGATGTAATTAGGGGTAATGAGGTGCAAATTTTCATGTACAAAAATGATCTTGTTAAGGCCAGTTTAGGCAAATAATATAACTAAAAAATGAATTTCAACTCTCTGTTAGCCAATACCAAGAGTAAATATCCTTGACTTTTTTTAAACCCAACTCCAGTGGAGTTTTAAGAAAATCAGGACTTTAAAGTAAATGTGCTATACAAATCCCCATTTAATTCCAATTATTTGTTTTTTCTGTTATTTATTTTTTCATTTAAGAAGTGGCCAAATCTGACCACAATCTGGAATAATGACAATCTTGAATAATGCAGTGCATACTGTTCAGCATGCATTGACCATCTATTTTCCTGCCCACATTTATCAAGTTCAAAAGCTCTGACAATGTAAGTGTTCATCAGAGATTCTTTCTCCCTAGCTGCCATTGTGGGGGAAGTTGGCCTGGGTAAATGGCTGGAGATGGGTTCCAGCAGCCCAAGTCTACATTTCAAAGGGCAGAATAGTAGGTGGACTGACTCTCACCCCTGGATGGGATGGTCCCAAGGGCTCTCAGTTTTCAGGACCTGTGTCTCCACTCTTTAACGTAGCTTCTGCCAATGGAGAGCCAAAATTTGCAGCCTCTAAAGTCAAATTAGGATGCATCCACTGTAAACCATTATGCAGAAGCAGGCAAGGTAAGTAACACAATATTATAAAGGGAGGAACATGGAAAATATTTTCAAAATATCTTTAAAATTCTCATATTAAGGGGGCACCTGGTTGGATCAGTTGGTTAAGCGTCCGACTTCGGTTCAGGCCATGATCTCGAGGTTCATGAGTTCTAACACCACATTGGGATCTGTGCTCACAGCTCAGAGCCTGGAGCCTGCTTCCGATTCTGTGTTTCCCTCTTCTTCTGCCCCTCCCTGCTTGTACTCTGTTTCTCTCTCTCTCTCTCTCTCTCAAAAATAAATAAATATTATAAAATTTTTTTAAAATTAAAAATGTCTTTAAAAACTAACAGTAGATAACGTCAAGCTTATTAGAATACGTGCTCAGATTTTTGGTTCAGAAAGTAAGAACTGTGCAGCTGCTCGTCTGGATTATTGATTGTACATACCACGTGGCTTCCTGCAGATTGCCTGTCCCCTGCTGTCCCCTGGGAGGCTGGGGCCCTTTGAACGTGGCAGTGGTGCATGGGCAGGATCCACATAGACTGATCCCTTTCCCTCCATGAAATCCTTCCCCTTTACCAGGGTCAACTGACCATAGCCTTCCCAGGGTCACCTAGAATGTACTATTTTATTATTTTTTTTAACAACAGCTAATGAGAGGCACTCATTACTCAAAACTTAGAGGGAAAATGTAGTTGTCCCAGCTCAGCTAATCTGTAAGTACAGTGTTGGAGGCTCAGGCACGGGGGAGAAGAGATGGCCACGCCAGGTAGGAACTGAAGTAGAAAAGAGGGCTCACCATTGCCATTTCAGTAATAGGAGGATCGCAGTCTGTAATTTTCTCCACATCCTCTCCCTTCGGTGCAACATGAGAAGAGGAGGAGGGGACATCTGAGCTGTTAAGGGACACCTTTCAAGGTGCCAGCTTTTACAGATTGGAGCGATAATGACAGGTACAGGCTTACGGTGAAACGTGTCCATCTTGGAAAGCAAAGAAGTTGAGAACCAACCTTTTGGCTATGCTCAGCAGGCATTTCTACAGCTTTCGGGTAGACTGGGAAATGGTAATGACGTCAGGTACCAGAGAACGACACTCATGTGATCTGTGGATCCACAGAGCTGGAACCCACACATCCAGTCTGGGGGGCTTGGATCCCACCAACAGATGAAACAAGCACGGGCTTGCAGTGAGGACCTCTGTCTGTCTTGTCTTGACTTCTCTTTCTTCAAGTTGAGTATACAGAAACAATGAGTGTGACCTTGAGTTGCAGACAGTGGTTCAAAGAAAAGATCTGCTATAGTCAGTGTTACACGGCGGTGTGCAATGTACTGACCCTCCCTGAGGCTCAGTCCCCTATCTGAGAGACAGAGGTAATACGACGTCCTCCAAAGGGTTCTGTGAAATAAAATAATGGACGTAAGGAACTTAGCCCAGAGTCTAGAACATTTCAGGTGCTCAGTAAACTTTAGGTTTCTGTCCATTTCTCTATCCCTTCCTCTGTTGCTATAAATGGAAACAGAGAAAGTGCAGGTGTTAAGCGTAGAATATATGATTTTTTACAGGGTTTTGGCCCATTTGTTTGTTCTCAAAGATATAGAGAAAACAACAACAAAATAATTAGTTCTACTGTTTGGTTTCCTAGAAAATATATATATATATAAATAAATCAAAACCGACGCATGGCTTTCACCAATGGACAACCAAGTGGGAAGTATTCGGCTAGTTCTCATCTTTGGGGAATAATAGTGGATCCATGAGACCCCAGAGTGGCCGCGGCAACAGTGGGGTCATTTTCTGATTTGCCTCTGACCTAATACAGGCAGTCTTTGACCTTCAAAACACTGCAACCCCATGAAGAAATGATTAAATTGGAGGGGTTTCAAAGAAAAATTAAACAAAAAGAGTTGTGGATATACTGCATCATTTTCAGGAAAGCTACATTTTTTTAGTTTGAGGCATTGTTGAAAATGTACTATTATATTTCAGTTGACCAATTTGTATTACTTGGTAACACCATTGGTACATATCATGTATTGACCTGACCTTTGGGCTCCCTTGCCTGGTGCCATCTCTTTCTATAAATTGTATAAATTCAACATGTATTTAATATTACAAACTCTCTACACTCTACAAAGCCTCTTATTTAGAAGGGTGAATGCATATAAAAACATGTATCATTTACATTCGTGGCTGGCTTTGGGGCGGGGGCGCTCTTCACTCCCTAGATATCTTTTTGTTATTGTTTATTTCTTTATTCTGAGGGGGGAGGGGCAGAGAGAGAGGGAGAGAGAGAATCCCATGTAGGCTCCCTGTTATCAGCGCAGAGCCCCACTCAGGGCTCCGTCTCATGAACTGCAAGATCGTGACCTGAGCCAAAAATCAAGAGTTGGTTGCTTAACAAATGAGCCACCCAGGTGCCCCTCTGTGGGTATCTCAAGGAGCACAGTGTAACCTATTTTTATAATACACGCAGTGTTTTACTTATCATTAAAAACAATGTGAAAAGTAAGTACCTATTTTTTAAATAATGTTTGCTCAATTAAAAATGCAACAATATAAAACCCTGAATATCAATGGAACCCAACAGTGTTACAAAGCCTGTGAAGCCTACAAAGACAGAGACATGATCAAGGTCCCCAGGTCTTCCAGATACACATGCTGCAAACATCTCAAAACCCTAAGTGCACTCTGCCTACTTGCGTCCACTTCTTTTTATTAATTTTACTTGCAAACATCAGACCTCTTTCAGTGTGGACTTTGGGTAGGGCTAAAAGTATTTCCTATCACATCCTCTGGTTTTCTTCACCCCCAAATGTCCAGAAACACAAAAATGCTAGTGCTGAACTCTGATTTTGGAGGGCTTCAGATGATAGGTATAGTTAGTTTAAGATCTATTTAATAGCTAGCCCAGGATAAGATTATAAATCCTTGTTTCAATCTTGTTCCAAATTTCTCTACATAATAGTCTTCTATCAAATATATTTATATTCATATAAATATAAATTTGAGTGCAGACGCACTGGGTCTAGATGCACTCTTGACTCTCCATCCAAAATATCAAGAGGGCTCCAATATACAGTCAACTTTGAGAGCCACTGATTTAGAAAAAGGAAGATGGAAATCAACCAGAAAACCCCTCAGTACTGGTCATTCATTCAGTCAGGTGAGTCCCAAATGTGAAGACTGAGATCTTTCTTTCAAAAAACACTCACTGCTTTTGGTTTTGGTTTTAGTTGGTTGGATTTTAGTTTTCCAAAGGATTCCATTTGAAACCTAACTATAAAATATATTTTGGTTGTAAAGCTGGATCCACATTTTCCGAAGGAACTATCATGAAAGTATACTGATAGTAGTAGGCTTAAAACTAGAAATTAGCAAATGAAGGGTGTGCCCTTGAACTGACCTTCCTTCATAGACCAACATGAACCTGGATGCCGAGGTCTTGTAAAAGGTTTGGACATTGGTGGAAACGCTGCCTCACTGATAACTAATAAGGTAAAATAAAAGAAAATAGAATAAACAACTTACAGTATAAAATAATTAAAATCAAGTCAAGTCCCTGGGGCAGTCTCCCGTGGAGGGAAGGCAGGACGGAGAAATTCCCATGCCGGCCACAAGGTGGCAGGTGGGCTTTGCAGGCAGCCCTCCCCCGGGTCCCTGGGAAACATCCAGGCTGAGGAACCCAGAAGTGCCCTGGACATTCAAGGGAGTCCTTAACAAGTACCAGAGAATGGGTAGCCAAAGAGGGAAACAGAAATCTTACCACTCTGAGAAGAGGAATGAGAACTAGAAGACCAGGTTGCGTACACTGGGGGGCTGTATGCTTTGGAGAAGACAACTTCAGTGGAACCGTAGAGCTGGTAAAGCCAGGAAATGGGCTCAGTCTCAGATTCATGGTGTGTTTAGAGGCAAAGCACAAACAGATGAGTTCTAACTTTACAACATAATAATAATATTAAACATATATAAGTTTTTTTAAGCCTTCAAGGCTTAAAGGAAAGAAGAGGTTGAATCTTGATCAGATACCATGTTTTCCCAAGCATTACATAATAATCAGCATATAACAGACATTCTATTCGTATTTGTGCTTGAATGGAAACAGTACCCAAAATATTACCACAGGATAAATGATGATGAAGATGTGATATGAGTTGCTCTGGACCAGCCTGGGATACAATTTTTAAAAATTTGAACCAAGGTAGATTTGGGTTCAAAGCCCTACTTTGCCACTTACCTAGACCTTAGGCAAGAGACCTGGTGACCCTAAGATTGTTTATTTAGCTTTACAGTGTGAACTAGTATGTGTAATAATGCTGTATCTCAGAGTTGTGCAAAGAAAACAAGATGTAAAACACATAGCGTGTAGTAAGTGCTCAAAAAACCATGAGATGCCTCCTTTCCACAATTTCTAAGAAAAGCATTCTCTCATGCTAAACAGCCCCCTTTGACTTGGAGGCCAGAGACATTCAAAATTGTTCTGTGACCTGAAAATAAATTCCCAGATTGTGGGATTCACTAGAACATATGCTGTGGTCTTCTGGCAATTTCTCATTATACCACATTTGCAAGTGAGCGCCCTTTTCAGTACCTCAAAGAAGCCCTGAAAGTTGGAATCATGTGTGTTTCCAAGAAAATGTCCTGTGAACACAGTGGGGTGGACATTCTGTGAAAATTCATGGTGTCCCCAGCAATTCGCAGAGTGACCTGGAATCCATGCAACACAAGGCTCCTGTAATCATAAAGTCACACTGAGTTGATTGGTTCTGTCAAAAGTATAAATGTTGAGAGTCTTCTATGAATAAAATATACCTTCGATAGTTTCCATCTAATATAATATTACATTCAAGAATTTAGAGGCTCCTGCATAATTTATCATTTTGCAAGTATAAGTGATCACTAATAATATTGCATTGTTATTTGATAACATTTATGCCCACCACAATTGTATTATGTAAATAATATAACAGATTGTCCAACTACATATTTAATACTTTGGGTATTTATTACTAATAACTGAGCGCCTATGACATGATGCTCAGGGAGGAATGAAGATGAATGAGGGTCTCAGCCTCGTGAATGTTTTATGGATGGAACATGCATGAGGTATTTGGGGAGCGAGGTCCAGGCAATATCAATGCTGGATTTTGTTTTTCCAAAGAAAAGTAAAAGACAAAGCATGACTCAGGTAAGAGTCATGACCAGTTCCAGAAATGCATGGGGGCACGATGAAAACAAAATATGGACTTTAGGTCGTCGGTGCCATACGTTCGTCATCTATCCATTCATTCTGTCCGTCACTCATTCATCCATCCAGAAGTTCTCACTTGTTATGGATGAGTCACTAAGAATATAATAACAAGCGAAATGGGTAGAATCACTAGCAAATGCCCAAGAAAATACTGAAGCAGTGACAGTAAGGAAAAGGAAGAAAATAGAAGGAGGAAGTGGCTGGCATTTGAAGGATACCCAGAAATAAGATAATCAAAGGATCAAGGAGGAAGTGTTTCAGTCTCGGGATGGAGTGCAGTGCCTTTGTTCTGAGGAAGATCCAGACACCTTTGTTCGAGCGTTATGTCCACCGCTTACCAGCTTTGTTACACAGACGCGTACACAGCCTCTTAAACTCAGGCTTCCACGTCTATGAAGCAGGGATCATAATAGTACACCTGGAGGACACACGGGAGACTTAAAGAAAATAAGATGTAGTAACGTGTCCGGTAAAATGTCGGGCTCACAGCAGGCTCTCCGTGATGACTCCTTACACTTTCCCTCCTTCCTAACTTCTGTCCCCCAGTGCCCAGCACCCGCCTCTTCTTCAGCCTCTCACCCAAATGACACATTCAGCAAATTCTTCCTGAGTACGGAATATGGGCGTTTCTCCTGTCTGTCCTTCCACTGAGTTTCAGATTAGCCTTAAAAAAGTCTTGACAACACACAGAAAGTCTTGGGATCAAAGGGAGAGTCCACCGGTGTGAATAGCAGCCCCTGGGGAAGCCCTTCTCCCCGGATGTGACAAGCTGCCCCTGCGATTTGTGATGGAGTCCGGCTGCGAAACTTCATTCTGGAACCATGGGGGGTTCGTGCCAAGCCAGAGGGAATTTTCCCACCAGCCTCTGTCTCCTGGCCGGTCATCACTTACGGGTCCTCACAGAGCTTCGAAGGGCCGGCGGGGCCTGAGAGGAGGCGCATCTAAGCCTCACGGCCTCCATTCGGCAGCCCTGGGTGGCCGCGGACCTGCTGCCTGCGTCTAAGGTCGTGGTCTAAGACTAGGTCCTCAGCTGGTTCGAGCAAAATGATTCCCAGTGACAGTGTCCCAGTGATTTCACATGACGAGACCCACACCCACTGGGACCCCAGTAGTAGACAGGAAGGCCACCTCCCTCCAGCCCCCTCCCTGGCTCAGAGAGTGAAAGCTGGTGGTCCCTCTCCGTGGGCACTCCCCCTTTCCTCCCTAGCCCTGGGTAGACACCATTACCAAGGGGCCAGGGCTCCATCAGTACCCAGGTGGAGGAGAAGGAGCCAGCATGGCTGCCTTGGCAACAAGCCAGGCCCCCATCAGCTGCAATGTCCTTGAAAAAAACAGAGTCACTGAAAATGGAAACATAAAAATGAGTGAGCCTGGGTTCTCTCGCCTTGTATTTGATGGAGAAGGACACCTGCTGGCTGGAAATCAAATTCTGTAGGAAAGATTGCTCTTTTCTGGATGTTGAATGCACCCATCCAAGATGCGTCATTACAAAGTTAGACGGCCTTGGTTGGATTGGGAGGGAAAACTGGGGGTGCTTTGTGTGACCTAGCATCCGGGTTGGTCTCTGCTGTCCTGCCACATTGGACAGGGATTCTGGGCAAGAAAGTCTCTGTGTGTCCACAGGGGCACACATTTGACACCGTGGCCTCAGTGTTTCAATAGTTTACACATCAATTTAGAGCTTTTCCAGCCCGTTTAGCTGTAATTTCCCAGAACTTAGTGTCATAGAAACTGTAAGTAATATGGCTGCTTCCCCCCATCACTTTTGTCTTATTGGGACTTTGGTGCCCTTCACCGTTCTCTGTATCCCCTCCCGGTTCTGCTCCTTCTCATAAGGCTGTCACGGTCGCTGCGACCATGCTCTTCTGTGCTTTCACTCACCGTCACTCACGGGATAGAGGTGGTGAGGACACGTCACAGCACCATAAACCAGGTCGGGGGGCCGTGAGGGAGGTGGTGCGGGCATTCTCATGAACTCCATCACCTCACTAGGAGCAGGGCAGCCCGCGGCCTCTCACTTCTCCACCAGCCCTTGCCCACACTTTGGGCTCTTCCGTGGGACCCTCACTCCCCCACGCTGTTTCTGTGGAGTCCAGCTGCCTGCTTACGCCCACAATTCAAATGCGGTTTCCCTGGGCCATCCCCTCATCTGTTTGCCTGTTTCCCAAGGGCCACCGATGAAGTGGTAAGAATCGAGCCACATCTACTCCCCTTGCTCTCAGGTATTTTATGGTCATCTGCTCTCTTCTTTAGCCCCTTACTGTCCCTTTCCCTTCAGTCTGCTCTTCTTACCCTTTGCCAAAACTCCTGCAGATCCAACCAACTCCTCAATTACTTGGGATTTCTGAAAAACCAGGCGAGGTACTGCAGTGACGCGGGTGGGGGAGGCAGGGCTGGGGAGTGCAGGTAAGCGAGGGTGGCCCTGCAAGGCATTGGGCCACTCTGTCCAAGACTACAGGCTCCGTCATCCATGGCTTTCAAATTTCAATGCATTAACATGGAATAAAATGCAAAATTCAGTTCCCTAATCACACTGGTCACATGTGGCTAGAGGTTACAATTTTGGAGAGTGTAGATCTAAAACGTTTCCATCATCCCAGAATGTGCTGTTGCCCAGTGTTGGTCTGAAGGAGCTGCCCAGGTAACACCATTCAGGGGCATGAGGGCTCAGCTGCTGGGGCAGGAAGCTGGCACCGTGGCCCCAGTGCTCTGACACCACCTGGCTATGGAGGCACAAGGACACTGAAGGGACGAGGGACAGGGCTGGATGCAGAAGGTTTGGGGGGAATGCTGGAGACAGAAGAGCCGCTCTTGTGTGTGGATTTTGTTCCCAAAACCCAGCCTCATGGTTTACATGTGTGTGAGCAAGGGGGAGGCACACGCATCTGGGAATTTGTCTCAGAATCATGTCTGGCACAGACTGAGTCCTCAAAAAATATACATCACAGAGAGGTGAATCGAGTGAATAGATTAAATGCTTATAAAATTACAGAAATGCTAAGGTGCTGGGGAATTTAAGTGTTAAAATCAGTTCTCAGTGTCTTTAAGATCCAGGCAGTTCAAATGCCTGTGTGCCTAGCAGTCAGAGTTGAAGGAGGCTAGAGCGGGCTACCTGGCCCTCAGGGATGCCCCAGGACTGGGGACTTATTTTATTCCTTTTTGTAGTCTTGACTTTGGCCTGTTTGACCACTTGACTGTTTTTCCCTTCCTTCTTTCTTTCCTTCCTTCTCTCCTTCCTTCCTTTCTTCCTTCTCTCCTTCCTTCCTTCTCTCCTTCCTTCTCTCCTTCCTTCTTTCCTTCCTTCTCTGCTTCCTTCTTTCCTTCCTTCCTTCCTTCCTTCCTTCCATTTCATAAATAGATAGACACTGCGCCTCCATTTACACCAGATACAGTATAAGGCACAGGATTTCCAGTTCACTGGGGCTCACTTGGTTTCTGTTTCTGGGTCGCAGCTCTCTGTCTGAACATCACGTCCCTACCCCCACCAGATCTGGTTTGCTCTCCAGCTCTTATGGCAGAGTCTTAGTTAGGATTCCCTAGAAAGTGGAGTCTGGGGGAGACATAGTACAGTCTTAGAGAGCAAGGACGAGAAGAGAAGTGTGCAGCCAAGGAAGAGAAGTTAGAGTAAAGGCACATTACTACCTGGAAGCCCCTGGAAGCTGTTGCCGGACACCCAAGGCTACTGAAGCAGTAGGAGCTGCCTCTCAGGATGACGGGTCTGAGGGCAGAAAGAAGGAAGAGCTGATCCGTCTGGTGTCTCTATCCCTCTCTCTTCCTGGTTGTGCATCTCTAAGTGCCATTCTGGGATCCTTCAATGTGTCTTGAGGTGTCACCTTGATGGAAGGGAGCCATGGGAAGGAGGTGGAATTCACCATGTGTCCAGGAGAAAGGAAGCTGTTGGGACACATGGGACCCTCATTGTGGACCTAGAGCAGTGCCTGGTGTGGGATCCTGGTCTCCCGAGACCTCAGGCACCGGCACACCCCCTGAGGGCTGCTCCAGTAGATGGCACATGACTAAATGTGGTCTGGCCAGCTCAGGACTGAAACTGGGAACTTGCTACTCCCCTCCCCTGAACTCCACGTCAGCTGGACTCTCTGCTCCTGCCCTGAGGAGCCCTTCACTCTTTGTTTCTGCCTTCAGGAGGCAGGACAGTCCCTCACAGTGCTGACTGACCAGCACAGAGGTCTGAATGGAAGGAGGTGTCTGGTAGGAAATCACCAGAAGGAAGGACAGACCAGCTGGGAGACTCTGATAGCAAACTCTGACCAGCGGAACTCTGACAGCAAAGGGCAAGCCGTGTTCCTTGTGGGCATTTCTCCAAATTCACACATTATTGTTTAATATCTAACGATGACTTGTTTTGCAGTATGTCTAAGGAACCTCAGAAAAGTGCAACCTATACTTTTTTTTTTTTAAATAACTTCATTCTTCAGGATCAATTAAATGAGGATTTAAAAGAAGCTAATTCCAAAAAACAGTAAGATTCTAGCACATGATTGAAGAAATGGCTGGATCAGTGCCCCCTGGTGTGACCACACACATGTCAGTCACACCAGGCTTGTGACTGCTTCCCACAGCCCCCTTGGGGTGTGCGGTATCCCACTCAGTCACCTGTCAGTGTACCCCAGGCCATTCAAAGGTGGCTCAGACTCCCACCTGGGCTCCGTGCAGACGTCCTCTATTCGACAGTTGAAGTCTGGGATTCAAAGGTAAAGCAAGAACATGGGGAATCACAGCAACCAGAGTTAGACTCGCCAGTGGACCAAGAAAGCCCTTGGGCACCTGGCATAAGAAACAGGGAGAATCTTTTTAAAATAATAATTGGATCAGAAGTCTTGCAGATCACTGATTCTATTGCTGTCCAGACTTTATGTGAACTGATAAGCCAGCCCAGTTCATTAGAAACATGTATTAAATGCTTATGAAGCTTCGCCCTGCGTGGGGTGGGCACCAGAGCCCCAGCACGCTGTTTGTACAGTCAGCGCATCTGTCTTCACAACAAACACTCTGAACTCTCGTTAAGGTTCTTTGAGGATCCTTCCAACATCAGAGTTAAAAGATTTTCAGTCTGATGAATGGCGGAGAGAGGTAACAGTAAGCACCCAGGAGGTTGAGTAAGGAAATGCTTCCCAGTCAGGTTTTCTAAAAATAGTACTATTCATTGCCTTCTTTTCTCAAATTAATAAAGTACTATAAATTCATTATTAATTTTTTGGGAAACATATAAAATTGTTTTCAAAATATGTAGAAGACCTATAATCCCACCGCCACCATATGTAAGTATCCATTTTTTTCTATTCATCTAAGTATATGTGCATAAAACCAGACTCTAGGGGCGCCTGGGTGGCTCAGTCGTTAATTGTCTGACTTCAGCTCAGGTCATGATTTCATGGGTTGTGAGTTGGAGCCCCACATCAGGCTCTGTGCTGACAGCTCAGAGCCTGGAGCCTGTTTCAGATTCTGTGTCTCCCTCTCTTTCTGCTCCTCCCCTGTTCACGCTGTCTCTCTCTCTCAAAATTAAATAAACATTAAACAATTTTTTTAAAAACACACTCTAGATACAATTTTATATATTGCCTTTTTCACTTAGAATTATATTGGAGCATTTTCCTAGTCAACTAAACATTGAAAATTTAATTTGAATGTTATTTATGTTTTAATTATTTTATTTAACAATGATGTGTCAATTATCAGGTGTGTGTGTGTGTGTGTGTGTGTGTGTGTGTGATTTTTCTATGAGCATAAATTTCTTGGACAATGAATCTGGTCAAGATATCACTTCTGCTTTTAGAGAAAAGTCTGACCCAATAAGAAAAGGCAGCAGGAACCCCACAGGGCTGAAATCAGACCAGAATCTTTCTTCATCTTGTAATGAGCCTGGAAAATGCATCAAAATTAAAAGTGGCATCAAGCACAAGCCTGCTGTCACTGGGCAGGTGCAGGGCATGGGCACATGAGCAGGGTGGGGGGCACGGTTCCGCCGTGGGGCTCTGTCACGGGGTGCCGGCCCGAGACCACTCGGTAAGGCACACTGAGGAGGGGCATGGGAAGGGTCTCGAGGGTCCGGGGGGGGGGTGGTGAAAGACTTTCTGCTTGGACCCAGGCAGAGAGGATGGAAGCAATCTTCCTTCACCATGACTAAGATCACCTCTGAAAACACTGATACGGTCGAAACACTGTGGCCCCAGCTCTGCGCAGGGGACTGCTCTAAGTTACTTCACAGACACTGACTCGTTTAATCCACTGAAGTGAGTGTCCTTATGTCTGAGTTACAGCTGGAGGAACTGAGGCACAGAGACGCCGAGCAATGGCTGAGGGTCATACAGCAAAGAAGTGGGATGGACACAGAGGCAGGGCCCCTCCCTTCTCCTCACTCGGCCCCCCTCCTATGCAGGGGAGTAAGGCCAGCTGCTGATCTGGGACCCCGAAGGGTGTGAGAGGCTGCAGAAGACAGATGCAAAGGTAGAAAGAGATGGGTCTGAAACCAGCAGACAAGGAGAAAGAATACCTTTCAAAATCAGATCTAAAAATATCACCCTTATAATAAGGTTTAAAAATACCCTCCTTTCAACTTGGGTTCTTGTGAGCGTGCCTGCAGGGGAGGGAAGGGGGGTCGGGGTGCCTCAGGCTGGCCTCTGGGCTCTGCCCTGAGCAAGGAAGCTCTTCAGCCTCCTCCTGGGCTGTCCCTCTGGGTTAGGGGTCATCGCCTCTGTCCAGCCCCCTGCCCTGGGCTCCCTCTCAGTGCCCACACCGCACCCCTGCTGGCTCACCTCCACACCAGGCTGCACCCCATCATATCTGTGGAGTGGCAGGGGGACCGTCACCTGAACTGTGGGGGCCAGCCTGGCATTGCCTAAACCACAGGCCGGCAGAGTGACTCCGCGTGACTCCAAGGACAAGGCCATCCCTTCTCTGCAGCCGTCAGGGACAGGAAGGACCCAGGGAAGGACACAACATGAGCCAAGACAGCAGCAGCCCTCCAACCCAAGTCCACCCCTCCTGTCTGGGGCTCCGCGAAAGAACTCCCTCCCCCACGCACTCCCTTTGGGCCGCAGAGGTGCGCACATTCCGTCCGGGGATTGATGGCTGTGGCCCTTCCAGCCGGTCAGTGTCAGGGCCTTAGGTTATGCGCGCTCTTTTGAAATCCGGCAGCAAATACTGTCTCAGGCTACTCCCAGGACACAGATCATTCTCAGAGGCAGCTGATGCAGAGGCACTTTTCTTCCAGGGTTTTCTGCACGGAGGTATAAAATGATCACGCCCGCTCTGAACCCATGTCCCACCTGGGTCTCTGCCAGAGCACCGCAGCAGCCGTCTGCTCTGGGAGTTCTTCCTTTTATATATTACTAATTACATCATCAGCACATCTCCAAATTAACGGTGCCTGGAAGCAGCTAGAGATTTACGATCAGCTTCCATTTAGCGTTCGAGAGCAGAGATTCCTAACCGCCACAGGCGCGGCCTCGGCTCCTGAAGCGCCTCTCATGAAAAAAACACAAGAAGGCGTCGGCAGCATCTTCCATTAGCAACACTTATGTTGCCAAACCCGATTTCGACAGAAAATACCAGTCCTGGGAAGGTCGGCGAACAAATCCAGGTGGACTTTCTTTTTACGGGATTGTAGACAGGTGTATGGAACACGCACCCAAAAATCTGTTCTGATGGTGAAGAGCCCAAGATGGTGGTGAGGACCTGGGGTGCTGGTTGTGGCTCGTGGTCCTGCTGTCAGAAGCTCCCGGGGCCGTCACGAAAGTGGGTCCCCAGCACTTTGGGACAAGAGCACAGGGTAGGAATCAGAGACGGTCCCTTGAACCTGGGCACATCCAGAGCACTGAAGGCGGCATAGGGAGGGATATGACTGATGTGATGGCTGCAAAATCTGGGTCCCACACCGTCATGCTCAGATTGTCTTCCCGTCTCATTCCCACTGCCCCTTTTTAAAAATTTTTTAATGTTTTATTTTATTTTTGAAAGAGAGAGAGAGAGAGTGCAAGCAAGGAGGAGCAGAGAGAGAGGGAGATGCAGAATCTGAAACAGGCTCCAGGCTCCCAGCTGCTTGGAGCCTGCCCGAAGCAGGGTTCTAACTCACAAAACTGTGAGATCATGACCTGAGCCGAAGTCAGACGCTTAACCGACTGAGCCACCCAGGTGCCCCTCATGCCCACTGCTTGTAAGGGGTTTTATGAAATGTGTGCGAGGCAGTCTGCAAGCTGCTGTATCACTCAAGTGTTCCGCAGACGTGCTTACGGAACCCACGGAATTCACGCACTGAATATTCCAGTCAGTCTCCACGAAGATCCTGGAGGCGTATCCTGTGTAGATATGTGTCGTTTTGCTGAGGCCAAGGGAAGAGCCTTGTCTGTAAGCTCAGAGTGTGGGCCCAGGTCACTCAGAAGCTGTGTAAGCCTCTTCACCCAGGCCTCATTCAACCCCCTTCTGCTTTGGACCCTCAGACACCTTGGTGGCACCTGTCACATCCGCTTCGTTGAGTCTGCACATTCCTGAGCTATCAGGAGGTTCCCCGTGGATACGAGCATTCCCCGTGGTCCACTTCAGACTGAGACGGAAGGAGCAGGGGCTGGGCTCCAGATCTCCTTCCCATTAGAAATCAAGCCTAGGCATGCCTCCAAAGTCCATCCCAAAACTCATACAAGGGCAGCTGGGCTGCGTGTCTTGTGAACTGCAAACATACATATGACACTTAATTTGTCCTCCAGGATCTCACAGTCGAGTAGATATATGACAGAAATAAAGTTCTGTAGCAGAGTGACGAGTGAGAGAGGTCCTCAGGAAGACACTGTCGGGGGGACTGTGGATGCACACTCCCTCCAGGTGCCCTGGACTGGGCGGCTGTGAGTGTGGCCCGTTCGTGGCTCCAGGCCACCTCCTTGGCAGAGTGTCCTTCATGGGTATGGAAGATTCACTGTCTTCCCCAAGAGGTGACTCAGGACCCACAACTGGCAAGTGAATGGCTTGAGCATCCGAAGGCTGATCTCCTTGCCTCAAGGCTGGGCCAACCAGACTTGAAGCAGTTAAGTTCTAGAACATTCCATGTGACCAGACCAGAGCCAGAATCTTGCTGAAACCACACCTGTCCACAGCTCCTCCCCTGCTGGATCCCACCTCCCCATGCCCTCTTTCTTCAGTGGGGATTCCCTGAGTGAATCACACTCACCTGAATTTCCAGCTCACGCTCTGCTCCTGACCAACCTGACTGAAGATAGGTAGGGACAAAACAGAGGGAGCTCTTACAAAATGCCAGCCAGTGAGATGAAGGAGCAGTAGTTATCCGGGAAGAGGTGGAGTCTTTCTAAGGTCAAAAGGATCTGGAGATCCTGGATCATTTGGAGACTGAGTGGGGAGGTCTACCCCATGTTTGTCAACAGGAAGAAATATACTTACATCCGTAGAAAATGATGACCATATGTACTTTAGTGTGAGTAAAACTAGAGTCTACATAATTCAGTGTCAGTCGTGTTGAGTTCAAAGGAACACATTCTAGGAACCAAAAACACTTTTATAATTATCTGCCTTTTACTTCCTTTTCACCAACACCATGAAAAACATGGAGCAGACCTGCAGGCAGCCTGCATATCTCTCTCCTCCTCCACCCCTGCTTCCCTCATCACCACTTCCTTGCCTTCCTGCACCCAAGTGCCCCCACACCCTTTCCAGTGCCTCCGGTCCTTCTTCCCCTCTCCCTGTTTCCTGGCCTCACTGCAGCTCACCCAACGGACCGTGTCTGGCAAAACAGATGCCATCGTCAAGAGCGTGAGAGAGAAACAGGCCCAGGAGGTTGAGCTAACACGCCCCGTGCTGGGCAGAGCCAGGGAAAAGGCTCAGCAACCAGATAATCTTGGCTTCACTGTCATTACTGACCTACTGCTAGACGCCAGGCACGCAGCTCGGCACATTACACAGAGAGTGTCTACGCTTCATTACCTCCATTCTGCAGACCAGTAAGCAGAGGCTCACAGGGTTATTTGACTTTTCTAGACCTTTCTGACTCCCACCACTCTTCCCTCGATACCCTTCTACTGCTCAGTGTTTCTTTGTTGTCTCAAACATCCCCAAAGAAGATAACACCAATTTCACTTGGTTCAATATTCTTGGAGTTTTTGGTTGCATTTTCACTGCAACTGAAATATATACATATATATTAACATATTCAAATTAATCTGAATAATTTCCATGTTTTAATATCTCCAAGTTTTTCATCATCACCATTAAGATGCTTTTGATCGAGTGCCTGGGTGCACATGGTGATTTAGTGAACAACACAATTTAACCTTTTTCCTATGGAATTTAGAAATAACCTAACAATGCTCATTACCGTTAACTACGTAATTCAGCAAAAAAAGACCAAAGAAAAAAAGATCCTTAGCTGTGAGATTTTAGTAGACCCAACCTATAGAATGTGATTGCCTTCGTATAAAATCAGAAAAACAGGGATCGTGTTTGATATTTTAAATGGCACATCTGTGTTTATTATTCTGCATTTGGTTGATGTTTCATTATTTCTTCTGTTGATGGATGCCTACCTTGTCCCTTTTACTGCATATTTCTACAAAATAAATACATGTTTCATAATTTTCACAGCTCTTATCACAGAAGTGAAACAAGGAAGAAAGTACAAATAAAGCATTTTAGTCTGTATTCCAAGATGATATTTTACCAATATTTGTCAACGTGCTGTTTATTTTATAATAAACATTTGGTTGCTCATCATACTTTACATTTGGTCCAGTTTTGTTTCTATGTTGCAGAGGCATTTAAAAATTGTCTCAGAGATTTTTATATCATCTATCAGCATTTTAGGGAGAACCTGTCCCAACCCATGGACGTGGGTCATTTGCATATAGAAAAGGCAATGTGAAGGAGAAAACCAATAATTTGGTTTTTTTCATTTTGTGGAAATTTGTGAAACAGACTGTTAGCTGCATTAGTTAAAGAATTAAAGACTTGAGATATTTATTTAAGCCCTGCTTTTGTAATCTAAAAGCCTCATATTCAAATGTGGACATCATTTTATGATTAACTCACATTTTGTTCCCAGCGAGCCACCGACAGCGAGTAATGATGACCTCGTTACCTAAGTGGAAGAAAACGAAGGCTTTGTACCTCTCGCAGAATATTTTGGGTTCATACGTTAAAAACGACCATGTCCAAGTCAGCCATAGTGTAACCCTAGGATCGCTGAGGGGGTGTTGTTCACATTCTTCTCTAATCCATTTAGATCTAATCAGATGAATTATAAATGCTTGACATACACAGAGGTCTGAAAGAAAAAAAACAATGTATTTCTAAATTCAACCTGGAAAAATCTAATTTTGTCACCATTATAACCTCTCCTTGTGACATCGTCCCCTTTGCCCAAACCCAACAGATGACTTCTTTCTCCTTGGGACGCACGCTGCTCTCCATGTACGCTGCTCTGGAGTGTGAGTCTCGTGGACCCGAAGCAGGGACATCTACCGAAGGGGTCAGTGAAAGGCAGGCGGCGCGCTGGTGTGACACGGACATCTGGCAAGTAGTAAATGCATTTAGGAAGCTCATAAACCACGCATTTTGAATGACTCCTGAAATTGATTCCAATACGAGCAGTTGGAAGAGAAATAAGCTTTTAGGAAGGTCATTTAATGTCAGAGAGTCTTTCTCTATAACCCAGTTAAACTGGTTAGCAATTTACAAAACAAATCCCAGCCCGATGTGGATCTGGTAATTAATTGAGCCATCTATTCAAGCAGAGTCTGTGTAGGGGAACTGAACGTAGCCACCCTTCTTCGACCTTAATAATTCAGGATTTGAATCGCCAGATGGGATTTGACCCGAAATGACTGCTGGAGGAGAAGCAGACCTCGCACCACACATTTGCCCCTTAGGTTTTCCTGGAGTGACGTAGAGGCTTAGTGTGTATCGCTGTGTCCCCCGCAAGTGCATCCAGTTGATATTCTCATATTAATTTTACAAATATGTTCTTAGGGTTTGGAGAAGACTAAGGACGTGATTAAAGTACACCTCCATGTTTTTTCCAGGTCCCGCCTTTGGGAGAGAATCAGATTTCTTACAGAAGTTTAATGGCAGGCGCTCCATATCTGTACTTGGACTGAGTGGAGGCGATGTCTCGGGCAGCATGGAGTTCCAGTAAATTCCACCTTCATCCACGAGGAGGAAAGCAAGGCCCCGGAGACGCCCACCAACCTGAGGAAGTCAGGATGGACGAAATGTCATCACGTCAGTGGGGACACTGGCAGGATCCAATGGTATTACCGACATTTTAATGTTTATTAAAAATCTCAATCTGGATCATTGCTTCAGGTTTTTTGTTGGGTGGGTTTTGGGGTTTTTTTGAGGGGGTTGTTTGTTTGGGTTGTACTCTCTGACTCGTATCACAAATTAGGAAGTGTTTTGTTTTTTTTTTTTAACTCCATATGTGGACATTGTTTATCTTCTTAAGGGATAGAGGAAAGGTAAAATTTGAGAAAAATATTCTATCCCACAGCAAGTTCTAGAAGGATATACAGGGTTTTATTTCAAAAGACATAAATTTGTGAGTGAGATATGTTTATATGTAAAACTTATTCTACGTGGTAGTTCTGTGGCTTTGGAAAAGCTGCTTTTCTTCACTAACCCTTGAATTGCTCATTTGAAAGCTGGGAATATTATTCTGCACCTAACTGAATGCGGTAAGATGAGAAAGGGGGGGATTTTCTTAGCACATGGCATGTTCATAACCTCTTTAACAGACAAATGTAAATATTTTAAACTCCTGGGTCTGAAACAATGGGGAAATGGAAAGTATTGAATTAATGTTAATATAAAGAATGTGTGAACTTGCACACTTAGTATCCGTATTGCAATACCACTTGACTAAAACTGAGTATATTCATTATTAAATCGAGGTCAAGTGACACAGAAACACACAGTGAACTCTCAGGTGCAAAATATTTCAAAGTGGAGAGGAAGATTTTAAAACCTAATCGCTAAGCATAAGATGTGAGGAAGCAACTAGGGTTCAAGGTCAGTCCTCCAGTTTCAAGGCTGACATACAGTCAGTGGTCTGTCATTTGCATTTGGACTGAGGCCGTGAGATAAAAACAGTTTCATAATTTTTACAAAGGCCCGAGTATGAAGACGTAGAAAAGCACAGACTGCGAGACAATGTTGTTCGAATGCCCACCGCCTGGCCTGGGCTCCTGGGAGGCCGTGGAACAGCCCGGCTCCAAACAAAGCGCAGCTGAGTGCTCCCTCATCAATCTTTTATGGCTCCAGAGAGAACGACCTTGCTTAATACCTTATTTCGCCATAAAAAGGGGTCATCCTAAGGTCGGATCATAGAAATCCCACGGCCCACTGACACAGAGGCAGCGGTCTCTGACGAGAAATGGGGGACCCGCTCTATGTTTCATCCTCTGGCTGAAAGCCCTTGGCTTCCTGAAACTGCTAATCAAAATTCTAAATCCTTGGCAATATTTTGTGCACGTCATACTGTTTAATGTAAAGTATGCAGTAGGACATTCATTACCATTCTTTCTGTGGGGTGTGCGGTAGTCACTCGTGATTTAATCTAAAAATAATCTGTTAGGAAAATAAAGAACAGTTTGTGAACGGTAAAAAGTAAATTAGAAAATATTGAAATTTATTCCTATAACAGCATCCATTACTTATACTTATGTGCTTTCTAGAGTGGAAAAAAAATGAATGGGGTTTGAGATAGCGCTGTGGGACATGTTCATATTCCAGAATAATCCGAAACAGAGCAAGTGGTGGGAAAGGAGAGGTTTGCACAGATAGGATTTGGTGGTGGGGCCTGTGGCGTTTGTATGGCTATTAGGCCTGCATAATTTTTTAAGTAGTGCCTTAATAACACCACCGAAAGTGATTTTCAAGGCTTGGTCAGACATACTGATGATTTCCAGTTCACTCCTTTGGAAATGATGCCTAAAATATTCCTGATAAAATACTGACAAGAATTTTACATGTTTAGAGTGTTCAAAGGGGTTATAAAATTTAAAAGCAGAACTCGATGAAACAATTGGCATCAGGACACAGAGGATCAGTAGGAGCTCATGCTTAGGTTCCTGCAAACGCTGACCTGGAGTTTACAGGACCCAAAAGCGAGAACCTTTTAAAACTGTGCGTCCCGGGGCGCCTGGGTGGCTCAGTCAGTTAAGCCTCCGACTTCAGCTCAGGTCAGATCTCACGTTCGTGGGTTCGAGCCCCATGTCAGGCTCTGTGCTGACAGCTAGCTCAGAGCCTGGACCCTGCTTCCGGTTCTGTGTCTCCTTCTCTCTCTGCCCCTCCCCCTCTCATGCTCTGTCTCTCTCTGTATCAAAAATAAATAAAACATTAAAAAAATTAAAAAAAAAACCTGTGGGTCCCGAGCACCTCTCTGCCTTCATCCTAGTCTTCACTCTGCTTGTCCTAACATAAAATAAAAGGGACAAAGGACACTCCAGATTGGGTCAGTATCAAAGCAGAGAGGAAAATATCAGGCTGAGGGATCATAAAACCGATTGGGGTAAATGTGCCCATTTGTCTGGGGATTGGGGGTTAGCATTTTATTATTTTTTTTTAATTTAAAAATTTTTTAATGTCTATTTATTTTTGAGAGAGACACAGAGAGTGAGTGAGGAAGGGGCAGAGAGAGAGGGGGACTCGGAATCCAAAGCAGGCTCCAGGCTCTGTGATAGCACAGAGCCTGATGTGGGGCTAGAACTCACAAACTGTGAGATTGTGGCCCGAGCTGAAGTCGGACGCTTAGCCAACTGATCCACCCAGGTGCCCCATGGGGTTAGCATTTTAGACACTACAGTATTGGTTGCTCTTCAGGAAGATGATTGGACTGAGAAAGAGAAAGATCCACTTTTTCCCCACTGCCAAAAGTGAGGTGCTATCCGGTTTTTGTCCATTCCACCTCTCCTGATGGAAAGACACCATTCGTGTAGGAGATTAAGGTGATGGAAAGGAGGATGGAGAAGGTCACTTGTATTTAGAACTTTCAACATAATGCTGGAAAGCAATATTTATAAAAATGGAAAATTTCTGTGGAGGACACAAATGACTAAAGATAACTCAAGAACAATTAAATAATGTGAGTAATCTAAACACCACAGAGGCAGTTGAATTTGAAGTTAAAAACCTCCCATCAAAGAAAACCCAAGACGCAAGACATGGATGAATTCACTGGGAAATTCTACCAAACTTTTCAGGAAGAAAGTATAGTACTTCTACACAAATTCTTCCAGAACACAGAAGAGGAAGGAATTCTTCTTAACTTATTTTATGAGGACAGCATTATGCCGATGCCAAAAGCAAATATATTTCACAAGAGGAAGACTATAGGACAAAATCACTCATGAATATTAGATACAAAAATACTCAACAAAATGATAACAAACTTAATCCCACAAAATAAAAAAAAAATTAAATGAAATAAAAGAATAAACGGAGAATGTAACATGACCAAGTGGGGATTACCCCAGGAATGCAAGGCTGGTTCAACATTCAAAAACCGATCTGTCAATCCACCTTATTAACAAAGTAAAGGGAAAACGCACACACACACACACACACACACACACACACACAATGCATGATTATTATGATGCTCACAGAAAGAGCCCTTGATAAAATTCAAAATCTGTTCACTAAAAAGTCAGTTAAGTCAGACATAAAAGGAAACATCCCCAACCAGATGGAAGATATCTACAAAACAGACAACAAACCAAAGGAACCAACCACAAAAGCCAAAGACTGATACTTTCCCCTACCGGAGATCAAGAACACGGCAAGTGCGCCCCCTGTCGCTGTTCCTAAGAAACCCGGATGGACACTTTACTCTCTGAACACCACACTTGTGAAACTCAGCTCCGATGCTATTTTCCTGTGTTTATTCTGTCATTTATATTCACTATCAGTAATGAAAATCATAGTCATTAAAATCACAGAATGCAAGAATTAGTAGGAATCTTGGAATTAGAGGACAACTCCACTATTTTTTTTAAATCGATATGAAAATGGGGACCCCGTGGAGGAAACGAAACCTGTGTTTTGTTTGCTTAGACGCCCACAAATGAAAGAAATTCAGAATCAGAATAATGCTGTCCACTATGTAATTACTTGAATACCTCTGAGACAAAGTCATCTTTGGACCAGTGATCAGGTCAGATAGCTTTTCTTCTGGCAAGTAAGGAGAGCATGTGGCAGGGTGGCAGTCAATGATCACAGGACTGATATCCTTGAGGATTAAAAGTCACTAAATCGAAGGCTATTTTTTATTTAAAAATTTTAATGTCTTTGTTTTTTGAGAGAGAGTGACAGAAGGAGAGCAAGAGCATGAGTGGGGGAGGTAGAGAGAGAGAGGGAGATGCAGAATCCAAACCAGACTCCAGGCTCTGAGCTGTCAGCACAAAGCCTGATTCAGGGCTTGAACCCATGAACCATGAGATCATGACCCGAGCCAAAGTGGGACACTTACCTGACTGAGCCACCTGAACATCCCTATATTTTCATTTAAATTCAAGTTAGTTAACACACAGTGTAATCTTGGCTCCAAGAGTAGAACCCAGTAATTAATCTCTTATATACCCAGTGCACATCCCAGAAAGTGCCCTCCTCAATGCCCCACCCCTTCTAGCAACCCCCTCAAGTCTAAGGAATCCAAAGCTTTTCTTTCTCGCTGTCATCCTCATAAAAATTAACTGAAATTGTGAGGACACAATGGAACTCATTGATATTTAGTTTTCAGGCTAGTTGAATTCTTTTTACCTTCTATATTTCCATCTATAATGGGATTCTCTTTCTATCCATCTTCATATAACCATATGCCACAAATATATCTCAGGTTTTTAGAGCCTTTATATTTTGGGATAGGTATATAGTATTTAATTGTATTAAAATTGTATAGTGTACAGAACATTCCTATAATGTAGGACTTGAATTTATTGCTAACCGTATCTTGGCATTTTAAAAAGTGCTACACTAAATGTTCTCATGCCTATAAAAATATGTAATTTGCAAAGATTACATTTGCTAAAAAATAATCAGAAAAGAAGGAACATTATCCTAAAGACTCAGAGGAAGTTCATATATATGAAAATAATTTGATGCCGGAATCAACCTCCTTTTTTTTTTAGAAGAACATATTGCATTGCTCAAGCTGAGGCAAAACAAAAAGAGCTTGTCTTTGAAATTGGGATCCAAAGCCCTAAGGAAATGAAGGATGGTATGGATATAATGGAAGGCATAAAGAAAATCGTGAGAATCTTAATTCTCAGTGGAGACACCCGAGAGTGGACTTGCTGAAAACTGAATCACTGATGTGGAGGACAAACATGCTTCGCTTCTTTCAAATAAGAAGGGGGAGAAAAGACAAAATAAGGAAGATCCTAAAAGGAAATATGGTAGATATTGGAGATTGCAATTGGAGATCAAATCTAAACATTGAAGTTTTAGGATTAGAAGCCAGAACACAAAAAAATGAGGGGGAGTCAAAGGCATAATTTAAAACTTTCATAAGGAAATAAAAGTGAGAAAACATTGACTGTATTCTAGGAAAATTAAATAAAAAAAACTTTTTGATGTTTTATTTATTTTTTGATACAGAGAGAGACAGAGCATGAGAGGGGGAGGGGCAGAGAGAGAGAAGGAGACACAGAACTGGAAGCAGTCTCCAGGCTCTGAGCTAGCTATCAGCACAGAGCCTCATACGGGGCTTGAACCCATGAACGTGAGATCTCACCTGAAGTCGGAGGCTTAACCGACTGAGCCACCCAGACGCCCCGGGAAATTAAGTGAAATAGACCCACTTGATCATCCTCCCTCCCCAAAGTCTTCCCAATATCCCTTAGGCCCCACTGAGATCAGGCACAGGTGATGCGGACAGTTGTATGCAAAGTCAAGGGCCCGAATAGGAGGGCGGTGACAGCCAACTGGGGTGACCCCACCAAGGGGCACTGAGACAGGGTGCCAACTCCTGTTAATCCCTGAGCGCACGGCATTGGAAACCCTCCAGAAGGTCTCACTCTCTGGAGAGAGCAGTTTGTCAAGTCCATGTCCCGCTTGGGAACTCTTTTTTATAATAATGGGTCTCAGGACATTGTCAGTTGAGCAAAACTGCCCAGAGCCAGGAACTGGTGTTTCAGATACAGAATCAGTTTTACTCAGTACCTGAGGACGGGCCCTTGGTCTGACATCTTCTGCCCACTGGTGAGAGTGAGGCTCGAATGCCAGCTAGGATGCGCTGACTATTTAGACTTTACCCTTGAATACAGATGGCCTCATCCAGCCCGCCCACAGGACTAAATTCACTGAGCTCTCCTTTTTATGTGCTCTTACAAACTAGAGGTCAGAAGAGTCCTTGAGGTCAGAAGAAACTAAGAGGTGGTCAGTAACATAAACAGAATGTCTAAACCAAGATCAAGATGGCGTCCGTGGCCCTGTTCATGCAGGTGTCCAGACTGGCTGTGCTCTCAAACAAAACTGAGGCATTTTCACAGACGCAGATCACACCTGAGCCTTTGAGTTCCTCTACTCGTGTTGGAATAATTAGTTGTTTCACTGTTTGTCTTTACACTGGAGTCAGGATTTATAACTGTTTGGACGAAGGAAGTCATATGCAAAAGCATGTAACAAAAACTGAAACTCTTAAATATCAGAACAGCCTTCTCAGAAATTGCGTTTGCATCAGTTGTTTCTGGCCTCAGGAATGCTTTCGGCATTATCCTGAAAATCAAAGAGATTGACATCTTTCAGGAGAAGTTAATTTGAGTTCAAACTCTTTCTAATGACCCAGATTTTCTGGGCATCAGGCGTAGAGAGTATCCTTTTGTTTCCCTAGTGCTTAAAGGAGCCTGGGAGTGTTGGCCGCCATTGCTGGGTGTTACGATGGGTGCCCCCTGTCTCCCACCTCTCACCCCGCCTTCCAGCCGACATGTGCAGAGGGTGAGAGGGAAACAGTGTCAGTGATGCTGGGAAGACTTTGTGCTCCTGGGGACAGTGGTCAGCTTCCTCCAGAGCCATTCGCCTCTCTGACACCAGAGCTTTCCATGTGCTGGTCTCCTGCAATCCAGAGTGGACTGGTGCCTTTTCATTGTCTGCTCTGCCTGTTGTGCCAAAGCCACTATCTATTACCCCTATGGTCCCTTTAGCAGACACCAAAACTACCTGCACAAAGAGAGGTGTTTCCACCAACCCCATTAAAACTATTGTTAGTGGGGGCACCTGGGTGGCTCTGTTGGTTAAGTGTCCGACTTTGGCTCAGGTCATGATCTCACAGCTTATGAGTTCAAGCCTCACCTCAGGCTCTGTGCTGACAGCTCAGAGCCTAGATCCAGCTTCTTTTTTTTTTTAAATTTTTTAAAGATTTATTTATTATTGATATAGAGAGAAACAGAGCATGAGTGGGGGAGGGGCAGAGAGAGAGGGAAACACAGAATCTGAAGCAGGCTCCAGGCTCTGAGCTGTCAGCACAGAGCCCAATGTGGGGCTTGAACCCACAAACTGTGAGATCATGACCTGGGCCGAAGTTGGGCACTTAACCAACCGAGCCACCCAGGCGCCGCTAGAGCCAGCTTCTGATTCTCTGTCTCCCTCTCTCTGCCCCTCCCCTGCTCGTGCTCTCTCTCTCTCCCCCTCTCCCAAAGAATAAATAAAAGCATTTAAAAAACCAAACTGTTGTTAGCGAACGAGTATCTACACAACACTTTGCATTTTTCTTGCTTCTGACTGTGTCATCTTCTGGATCGTAGCCCCCTCCTCTTCCAAGCTCTTCCCCCAAATGTCAGGCCCCTTCCCACCTCTGTGCCCCGCAAGCGCTGCAGGGTACCTCAGCCCCAGCTATGCCCTCCCAGACCGAGACATGTGTGAGCACTCCACAGCCCAGAAGAGTCTGAAAAGCAGCACTTCAGCTCTGGGCACATGCCATGGGGCCGGCAGGTGTGCACCCTCTGATTTCTATGCTACAGCTTTGCAGTTTTAAAGGCCTTTATTTCTTTACCATCTATGTCAGTTGCTCTTTTCACCTTTGCTGATGACAGGTGGCATTCTGTCTAATCACATTCCTGTTAGATTTCTTTTTTTGGAGTAAGATAATTTTAATTAAAATGACACCACTGGTGGGAAAAAGAAAAAGAAAAAAGAAAAAATCCGCTCTCAGGAGCACGTCTTATCTGCCATCACTGCCCTTTTGCCCACAGACGGAGAAGACTCTGCTGTCTCCTCCACCATCACCAGGCTGTATCCCCTTTCTCGCTTTACATTGCTGGATCTCTTCCATTGACAATGGAGTTAATTCTTTAAGTCCATCCTTGGTAACGAGGCCTGATTTCTGCCTCTCAGAGGTCTTTCCCATCTGCCTTTCCCATGTCTGAACAACCCAGGGCTCCCCCACCAGGCATCCACTTACACTTTTCGCCCTTCCTCGGTGGAGCTGACTTTGGTGCCTGCAGTTACGTCTGATTCACCTGCAGTCAGCTCTCCAGGCTCCCTTGTTTCCCGCACGTCTGTCCCGTCGGGCATCCCCACCAGCGCCCTTGGTGGTGCAATGGTCCACTTCTAATGCTGCAGACTCAACCTTCCCGGCTTGGGGGTCCTTCAGGTCCTGGCCACACAGAGTCAACAAGAGCTTTCCTACCAGGAGACCGTATGACTTCTTCATGCCTTCTGCTCTGGCATGAGTTATGCCATACTCGGGCTTCACGTCTTACACTCATGTATGACCCTTCTGCCCTTCTTCTCATCATCCAGGAATGAGCACTGAACGATGTTTTCTGAATGCTTCTTTCCCAAGCATAAAGGTCAACTTTGGTCTCAGTTCTACATGGCGGTGATCACCCTTGCTTGGAGTTCTTTTCTGTGCCGGCCTCCCACAAAGGACTCCTGTCCACGTCTTCTCTTACCTGCCATTCACCTTTCTTCTTCCTATTCCTCTCCCTTTGCCTGTCTGTCAAATGTGGGAGCCCCACAGATTTTCTCATGCATCTCTCAGTCATGAGAAAAAGAATTCATAAATAATTTCATTGGGTGAAAACACGATCTGATAATGTTAACGCCATTTCTCCCCTGATCCATTGATTGTGTTTTTATTTTCCTAATGGCACCTTATCAATCAAGTGGCATTTTGACTTTAGTGAGATCTATCTCTTTTTTTTTTTTTACAAACCATGTTTTGGTGCAGCATGTAAGAAATCTTTGCAGAACTCAATGTCTTGAAGATTGTCTCCTGTTTCTTGCAAAGTATGATAGCTTTAGCTCTTTCTTATAATCATATGATCAATTTTAAGTTAGTTTTTATGATTGATTGAAGGTTAAAGTTCATTATTTTGCTTGTCAAGATCCAGTTGTTCCATTACCATCTGCTAAACAGACTCTCCTCTTCCTAATGACCTTGGCATCTTTGTCAAAAATCAATTGATTGTCAATATGTGGTTTACATTAAAACCTTGGGTTGTGAGTAACCTGTCCGGGGAATGTTCTGCAAAATGAGCAAATACTTCTAATAAATTTTAACTTGATAAATGAGCGATGTCTTGTAACACGAGTATTACATGACACCGAACGTCACGTGATCACAACTAAGCCAACATTTCTTGCTCTCTCTCTCTCTCTCTCTCTCTCTCTCTCTTTCCTTCTCTCTCTCTCTCTGACTGCAGAATCGTGGGTGATAGCCTCCCATGCTCAGGTGCTCAATCTCAGGCCTCAGTGTTTGGCAAAAATCAGTGATTTTTCAGAACTCTGGAGGGTGCCCACAATTGGAACTAGTGTGCTTTTTGTCACTTCAAAGTACCTGTGGACAGTCCTCTGTTTTTCCGTACAAGAGAAAGCTTAGGAATGCTTTGCTTCATTCTAGGTCATGCTGCCTGCAGACAGAGACCCTTTCCTGTGCTGCCTCATTGCCAGTTACACTAATTATAGTCTATGACAAGAGTTTGTTAAAATGCACTGTAGTCAACATCCATAGGAATGTATACAATGGCCCCCACGCAGAGAAAGATTCCATTGAGCTAGTAAATCCCAGTGATTCCATTAGTGACAGTGAAAGTTGTCCTACACAGTCACCCTCCTCTCTCTTGTCCCCTCACACCAGCCATGAAGGTGTTCCAGCTAAGTGCAAGTTAATTTGTTTATTTTTCTTTATATTTTGTATTTTCTTGATTATGTTGTATTATGTTACAGTATTGTAATCATTTTTATATGAAAAAAAATTTTCTATGACTGAATCATCTGAGTTTACATTATTTATTATGGGGAAATTTGCTTTGATATACAAGTGCTTTGGATGACAAGCCTGTTTCCAGAACGAATTATGCTCACAAACCAAGGTTTTACTGCTGTATTTGGAGACTCTCAATTCTCTTCCAATGAAGTCTCAAAATTCTGTTCCATTAATTTATACGTCTGTGTTTACTCTAACACCACACTATCTTGAGGAGTGTAGGTCTATAGTAAAATTGAAATTGTCATGTGAAAGCACTCTTTGTTCTCTTTCAAAATTGTTGTGACTATCTCAGGAACTACACATTTTTTTAAACACAAACTATGTATAGACTATATGTCATAATATAAATAACAAATTATATATACTATATATGTTATAATATAAAACATATATATATATGTGTGGGTATATATATATATATATATATATATATATATATATATATAAAACCATCTATTGATGTTTATTGTCAAATCAACAGACATCATCTTCCTAAACACAGAGCTCCAACACGCACATGGGCCTCAGGAAGACCATCTTCTCTTTTCACAGATGGGCTGGAGGAAAAGACTCTTAGCAGAAGTCCACTTGACTAGAAGAGAGAAAAATAAAGTAAACATCTCTAAAACCGACAGACTAATACATTCATTAGAGGTTAGGGAGCCATGAGTATACAAAATTGAACACCCAATAAATTCAGTCAGTACTGTAATTGGATAGAGCACACCAACTTTTGAAGTCACTCTTCTCCCTGGAACTGAGGCCTAAATATTTATTGATCCAGGAAACTCCTAGATCTAGGAGATGATCTTTTCTGGTGTGTTTGGTCAGATCATAGTATTCCTGTTCACCTCACCTCACATCTGTGTCTTTATGTCACCGTCTTTCTTGGGCTGAGGACCACTACACTTAAGATCCCACATGTCCAGATCCAGCCGCTCCCCGTGACGGTCTCAACTCTGTTGTGCCAAACTCTTTCTCACTTAGGTACAGGTAATGACGGAAATATTCTGGGCTCCAGGATTGAAGATGGTCTTACACATCTGCTTTCCTGTATTGACCTTTTTCCTTCTTTCCCAAAGAAAAGAGCAGACCCTGGACTTACGAGGCTTCTATAGCTCTTTCCAGTATCTTTGTTCTTATTCTGTCCTGACTTAGGCATTGCACACCGAGTAAAACTCTGTGCCTGAGGCGGGATGACTCAGGCTTACCTAACGGGTTCCCTGGCCCACAGTGGCCCTGGTAAAGAGATATGTGTGCACGTGTGGGGGTTTCACCTGACCAGCATCCAGGGCCTGGAGTTAATTTCCCACCTCTGAACATGGCAGTCATGGTCTGAGTCTCCTATATTGGCCTTGATGTTAACTTCCTACATCTTGAAATCTCAGGCACAGCTCACCTGTGAACGAGGCTTAGGATTAAAACACATTGACCCTACGTGAAGCAAAGCTGAGGACCAGGTCCTGTGTCAAGAATGTCTGTGTTTTTCCAGTAAGAAAAGTAAAGAGTGGCCATCACAGAATTTATTCCTGAAGGGTGCTACAGCAAAGACAATGACTTGTATGGTCTGGCAAAAGGGACACTAGATTTTTTTTTTTTCTTTTCTGTGTAGAGACTGATGGTTCCAGGGGCCATTGTCTCAGAAGTCAGGAAGTGCCCCCACAGCACAGCCAGGGAGAGGAAGTTTACTCATCTAACCGATGAGTGAACAAGTAGTAAAAGGAAGTGGACACACTCCCATGTCATTGCTACCTGTGTGAAGGTTATACCATCAGTAGGCATCCATGTTTATACATTCTTCCTGACAAGCGTAGTTCTGTGAAATAATATTAGTCCATTACCTCCACATCCCTGAGCTTCAAGCACCTGGCCTAAGGCTCTGCTGCTAGTGCTGTTGTGGACTACAGCCATGTGTCCTCCCCAAATTTACAGGTTGAAACCTGAACCCCTAGTGTGACTATACTTGGAGATGGAGCCTCTAAGAAAGTAATTAAGGTTAAATTGATCATAAGCCTTAGTGTCCTTCTAAGAAGAAAAAGAGACTCTAGAAATTTCTTTCTCTATCCACCTAAGCACAAAATAGAGATCACATGAGCACATAGAAAGACGGCAGCTGTGTATGAGCCAAGACAAGAAGCCCTAGAATAAAACCGTTCCTGCCAGAGCCTTGGCCTTGGATGTCTAGTCTCCAGAACTATAAGTAATAGAGGTCTGTCTGTAGTACAGTGTCACGGGAGTTCTAGTGGAGCAATGAGTGTTGAGTTCAAAAAAATGGAATTGTCCTCAATCTGATCTCTGTACTTTTTCCAGACCTAAAAATGTCCTTCTCAATCAATACCCAAATGCAAAACCATATTATATACAAAAAGCAAAAAAAACTCAATATTGATTTTGCATATAATTTTAATTATTTTTGTGGTATTTTGGTATTGGTATGAATTTGTCTCTCACAATGATGAATTTTTGTTTTGTTTTGTTTTGTTTTATTTCAGGGCACCTTTTATCGTGAAGCAGTACTAGCATTTATTTAATTATTTAACAAGCCTAGCATTCAGTTTTGACTGATAAAATGAAACATTCACAAGTGTCCTATTAAAGAATAAGAAGTTAGAGAGAGGTAAGCAAGACTGAAAGCAAGAACTTTAACTGGGGTAAATTAGTGTTTGACATATTACATAGACTTGATTCTTTGTTTTAAGTTTATTTATTTTGAGAGAGAGAGAAAAAGAGCTGGAGGAAATGGCAAAGAGAAAGGAAGAGAGAATCCCAAGAATGCTTCTCATTGCCATCCTGGAAGCTGACGTAGGGCTTGCTTGAACTCACAGAACCGTGAGATCATGACCTTAGCTGGAACCAGGAGTCAAACGCTTAGTTGGCCAAGTCACCCAGGCGCCTCAGTACATCATGTAGATTTTAAACAAGTATGCACACAGGAAATGTGAAAAGGAAAACAAAACAAACAAACAAACCAAAAAAAACCAACCTTCAAAAATTCCAGTTGGAGCTCTTGGCAGGAGATAGCACCAGGGGCAGAGAGCTGTGTGATGGGTGTGTGTTGGTGGGGAGGGGAAGGTTTGGGAAGGCAAGGTATACACAGCAAAATGCCAGTAGATGGCTGGCGATGTGACACTGACACACAGCGCACATTATTAAGGATAGAGTTGGAGTAGATCTTATGATTAGGTGTTGTGAAAAAAAGACTGGACATGAACGAAGAAGCATTGGAGGGGTTAGGTGTCTGACCCCTGGCAAGAATGGGACTGAAATTCAAAGGAGTAAATGATCAACCATAACTAAGACAGTTGCTTAAAGGAAGGGGTGGAGGAGCATGGCCCAATGATGTTAGGAAGTAAGACAAGCTCTTGGCCTTGGCAGTTCATTCATCATTAGAGCCTGGAGCATGCAAACGCTCCCAGCATGGGTGTCTCCAGATGACTGTCTCCACAGAATGCAATGCTATCCGCTGGAGTCACCAGCGAGATCATCCTAAAAGTCACATTGCAAAGAATTTATTAGGAAATCATATGTAATTTATGTGTGGACTATGGTTTCAAGAGATTTGGTGACTTTTTCAAAAAGGTGACAAGTGGAAACAGCAAGAGGGGAAAGATGTTTCTTGAGATAGGGAATAGAAAATGCTTTTAAGCTATGTGGAAAGAAGTGGAAAGTAAGATATTAAATACGCAAGAAGAACAAAAAACATACAGAAATCTTACCACTAATTCTAATATAAGGTGACGTAAAGAAATTTACATCTGTATACATTGAGAACCTATTTTTTTAATTTTTTTAATTTTTTAAATTTATTATTAAGACAGAAAGACACAGAGCATGAGTGGAGGAGGGGCAGAGAGAGAGGGAGACACAGAATCTGAAGTAGGCTCCAGGCTCTGAGCTGTCAGCACAGAGCCTGACACGGGGCTCGAACCCACAAACCGCGAGATCATGACCTGAGCCGAAGTCGGCCACTTAACCGACTGAACCACCCAGGCGCCCCGATAACCTATTTTCAACCTTACAATTTCCCTTTGAAAAGTCTGTCTCTTTTAGGGATGATTTCAGGATGTCTCAGTTTCAATATTTTAAGTTCCAGACATTGCCAACACTAATTACAAGGACTTAACAAAATCTCTACAAAGCATCAAGGAGAAAATCTTTAAGAGCAAAGAGTTGCACTTGAAATTATTTTTGGATCCATTCTTTAATTAATAATCAGCACAAAAATTAAATCACTTTCGGTGTAAAATGCAACTCATGTTTTCCAATAATCAGAAGTTCTATAAAGTACAATATATGAGTATTTGGGAGCCAGGACCTTTCTGAGTTTCAAATAAATCTCGTCTGAACAGGACCTGGACAACACATATGTACTCTAACAAGAACTACTTTATTAGATTTTCTGATCTTCTTAATATGACCATGACTTTATGTCAATGACTATAACACCCTAGTGTAGTGTGTCTTTGATCACAGCGTCTGAAGATCTATGTGGCCTTTACTTTTAGAAAAGAATGAAAGCTCTTCCCCGGAAAAGGTATCTCTGTAACCAGCTGCCTTTCAAGTTAAAACAGAAGGGATTGTTTTCAGTCTACACAGATAACAGGCTTCCATTTTTCCCTTTCTTATGGTGGCCCTGCCAGATAGCGCTTAAATAGTACAAAGAGTTTCTCCTGGGCTATATTACATTGAAACGAATAAAACTCAATGCATTATTGTAAACATGGAGATGTTCTGATCTGGGTAGCACGAAGGCTCATTGTGGAAGAATAAGAAACTAATAATGGTAAAATGAGAGGGCGGCCATAATGAATGAAGAGTCTAGTTGGAGAAACTAGAAAATCATTGTGGGAGAGAGGGACCCTGTCGTTGGACAAAAGAAGAATTGTATTGGCTGAGTCACTTCAGAGCTCAAGAGTAAATCATTACAATTAGGCCTCTGTCAGTGGCTAATGCATCCAGCCTCCTTCAAGTCCGGACAAGTCCCAACGAACAATGCCTGTAAAACCCATTTCCTGCGGGTTTATGCGTCCCCAAGCTTGATCAGCTTGGGTCCACTTGGTTGTCCCCGCACATGATGGATTTCTGGCCACTCCTCTCTACGAGTTCCTTCTTGCCCTTTACTACCTCTTGCTGTACCAGGGCTGACATGCCCACCTGCCAGTTGGGTTCCAGGCAGACTCTAAAGAGCAAGACACCCTTGTTACACAAAGCCACCTCACTCTTGGTTTCATCCTGTGCAGCCCTCGTTTGAGCTTCCGTTCTTGGTAGCACTCCTGACCCGTTCTCTATCTTCAACCCCAAATTAGCCAGGCATCTCGATGCTCTTCTGTTTCTTTCCTTTTTTTTCTCCCAGCTTTACTGAGACATAATTGACAGACAATGTCGTGTAGTTAAAGGCACACCCCGTGATGTGGCACTCAGGGGTTGCGAAGTGATGACGCCACTAGCTTCGTGGACACCCACCACCTTATACAGTTAAAGAGGGGAGAAAAGTGTTTTTTCTGCTCATGCTGAGGACTTTCAGGATCCGCTCTTCTAGCAACTTCCAAGTTAACCACAGGGTGATGTGAACTGTAGTCTCCATGCTGCACCCTCCATCCCCTCACATACTTACCTTATAGCTACTAGAGTCCTGATCCTTTGGCCTCCTTCACCCAGTTCTCCCACCCTCACCCCCTGCCTCTGGTGACCATGAAGCTACTCTCTGTTTCTATGAGTTCAGTTTGTCTAGATTCCACATTTAGGTGAGATCTGGTGGTATCTGTCTTTGCTTCATTTCACCATCTTGTCCCTTGTCCTTCTGGGCTTTCCTGTACCTTCATACTTTCTAGCTTTGTTTCTCCCTCTGACTTGGGCGGTGGCGGGGGCGGGGGGGGGGGCGGGAGGCAGGGCTTAGACTACGAAATTTATTTCCTCACAGTTCTGGAGGCTGGAAGTCTGAGATCAAGGTGTTGGGCAGGGTTGCTTTTTCCCAAGGCGTCTCTCCTGGGCTTGTGATGGCCACTTTCTCTCTGTGTCCTTTCATGGGCTTTCCATGTGCGCACCTCCCTCCGCTCTCTTCCTCTTCTTATAGAGACACTAAGCATATTGGCTCATTGGAATTTGATTCCCACTTTTATAAACATTTTTTACTTATTTTGAGAGAGAGAGAGAGAGAGAGAGAGATACTGGGAGCAGGGGAAGGGCAGAGAGAGAGGGAGACACAGAATCGAAAGCAAGCTCTAAGCTCTGAGCTGTCAGCACAGATCTGATGCGGGGCTGGAATTCATGGACTGTGAGATTATGACTTGAGCCGAAGTCGGACGCTTAACCAACTGAGCCCCCCGGGCGCCCCCCCCCCTAGTTCCCACATTAAAGGCCCCATATCCAAACAGTCATATTCTGTGGTGCTTGGGGGTACGGGCTTCAGCATACAAATTGGCAGGGACACAATCCAGTCAACAACAGTGTCCAAGGTGAAACTCAGACGTTGTCTGCATGTTGTCTGCAGGACGCCTGGCTCCGGTGGCTGGGGACAGCTTTCTCGCTCTGTGGCTTAAGAGAAACACATCTATGTGTTCTCGTCTCTGTCCCCTAAAAGCCCCCCCCCCAATTCATAAAGAAGGGCAACCAGCTGACAAGTTATTCTAATGCAAAACAAGATAAAATCATAATTAAATAAGAGTGCTCAGAAGACCACGTAGGATGTGGATCAAAGTCCTGAGTCGAAAATCAAAATACTTGAGTTCAAAGCTGAGTTTGGCAGTTCATGACAGAGGCCAGTACAGTGAGAAGCAAATGATTCTTTCAGAGGCTCCCACGTGCCGTGCATGGCTCTAGGCTCCTGGGACACATGATGCCATTATTCTAAGGAATCACGCAGAAGTGTTTAGAAAAAAAAATGAGGCAATTTGTACAAATGGTCAATATTCTTATTATCTTTGTACAGGATCTTTGTGGATAATCAAAATTAGCTGACCTAGAAATTTGGTGGGTTTTTTTTCTTAAGTTAATTGTTGATGAGTTAGGAGGGAATGTTTAGGCTACTTATTTTTAATTTAACCCTGCCTCCAAGCAATCTTAAAATGTCTACAATTCTAGAAAAATTGGAGCGGGGGGGGCTGACCAAAACATTGGAGGAAAAATTTATGATCAGGTAGCTTTTAAACACGTTTAAAGACTGACCTAAAATTGGTTCTAACCATAGAAGAAAAGAATTTGAACAAAAGAAAACAGAGATCTTTGAGATAGGTAATCTGAAATGGCCAAGAAAATGTCGGTCTGATTCTACCTCCGGATCTGTGGCTCTCCCTCCCCCCACCCCCATGGAAACTCCAGCTCCCGGGTCAGTCCTTAGGCCTTTGAGCATGAAGCACATTGTCAAATTCTGTGAACTGAGCGCTTTCTCTTGATCAGCTCCCCCAGCACGGTGCACAGGCGTGGCAGTCCAGAGGCCTTTGTCTGTGTATCGATGTTTATCAGTTTTGAAACAGATGCCAGGATTAAGATGTCTCCCTAGGTCACACGTTGGGGATCACAGTGGCCACATTTTGTATGATTATAAGGATATGAGGCACCAAGCAGGTTTCCAGAATTTCAGATAAGAACACAGAGCCCAGGAGCTCCGCACAACATTCGATTCAGCCATCTAATAAAACACTCTTCACAGTTGTCATGACAACACCCTCATTTTTCCCTGCGAAGTACGCTCCTTTCTTCTAGATGGAAGTGTTTACTCGATGTCTATTGGGAGGCTGTAATTTTTTTTTTTATTGGAGGATCCAGTTAGAAGAGCACGGAATTGGAATTCACGGAGCTGTCTCTGAGATGACAGTATGTGAACCCGCCTTGTGAGAGCACGCCACACCTTGCGGAGGTCTTCTTATGGCCTCTCACCTCTCTTTGGAAGCCTTTATTTCTTCTCTTAGGAGTATTTTTAAAGGACTAATTCAAAACCCAAAGGATTTGAAATTGTCAGACTTGCTTTCGGTCCCTCCAGGACCAGGTCATCCAGCTCTGGTTAATTAGGCTTCTATAGTTTTATAAAGAATGGGTCCCTATGATGCTGGCAGAGGGGGCCCTAATTTATTTATCCGGAAACTGCCATCTGTCCTTACTCTTTACACTCCCATCAAGGACTAGATTTCTGGTCCTGACAGAGAGCTAGATGGGCTGGTAAGTGCAGTCGGTGTCAAAATACGGCGCATGGCTGACATGCTGTCTGTCTGTCCATCCACTCTCCTTCAACACTGCATCCTTAAAAGTTTCTCATCCAAAGTTTGGAAAAACTTTATTCCAAAGCAAATGCTGATCAAGGGGTATCTTGCCCTGACTCCTTTTTACTTATGGCATGTATACTAAAAGAAAATGCGCAAAATGCTGTAAGAACAAACCCCAAGGAAAGGAAAGGGAAGGAAAAGAAACAGGAGAAATGTCTATGTTACAAATAAAGGTCTCATAGTCTGTAAGTCAAAGAGCCAAATGAAATCTTCCCCTCCACAAAGTCAGAGCTGAAACCAAAGATATGCCATTGCAAACGATGTTTGCTGTAAGGTTCCTATGTGAAATAATCAGACTTTTATGTATAGTTACTCCTCATTCAAGTCTTCTGAGGTTTATTTCAAAGGCTGAATTTTTAAAATGCTTTCCCTTGCCTCTCTGGAGACCTCTATATGATTTTTTATTTTTTACTCCACTAATCTACTACCATATTGGCAGAATGTTCTGCTACTAAAATGTCTTATTTGAGGGCTAAACTGTATTGGATAATTTATGTTTTTATACACAGTTTCATTTAGTGAGCTAACATTTTATTTTATATGTACATATATAATTTTGCTTCCAGGTCTATTGAAACTATTTTTAAATGTTCATACTTGACTTTATTTTGAGCAAGTTTGAAGAATAGTTCAGAATGTATCCTGTTCAAATTTTTTGCATCTCTGGGGAGTTTTGATAGAAAATACATTACTGACATGAATGCATTTTATTTCTGTTTCCTTACCTTTTACATATATATCAGTTGTGTTAAGGTATCATTATGTGTCACATTATGACTACTTCTTAGGTAAAGACTTCAGTGAGTGGTGGAAATCTATCCTTCCTTAAAACCATAACAACAATTAAGACACATTCCCTCGCCCTCAAAATTCTCTTACACCGCTACCACGAAACTCCCTTCCCCTCTAACCCTCTGCCATCACTAATCTGCTTTCTATCACTATGGACAGGTTCTGCCTCTTACAGAATTCCATATTATGGAATCATGTCGTATATACTTTTTATGCCTGGCCTCTCATTAGCATAATTATTTGGAGATACATCATTGTCCTTATGTGAATTAATGATTTTCTTGTTTATTGCTAATATCCCATTGCATGAAGGTACCACATTTTGTTGATCAGTTTACATATTAATGGGCATCAGGAATTTCTCCAGGTTTTTGGTTATTGTAAGGGAGTCGGATGTGAACACTTGTGTACAAATCTCCATGTGGCGTGTACACCAAATACTCGTTTCTTACAGGTAATAACCTTGAAGTTTCCATGTTCTAAGTGTTTATTCCACTCTCCACAGAACTGACAAATGATTTTTGTGACTCTTCTAGAGCGTACTTTAAATAGGTTTTTGGCATTAGTGTTCTCTTCTGCACACACTTTAACTTTTTATTTCTGTATTTTTGTTGTTGCTGCTGTTTTTTTTTTTTTATTCTTTTCCTTTCTCTACACTCTTGGGAAATATGACAACTCACTGATTTTTTCTCCCACTGTATCACTCCTTAATAAACTCATTCTTTCATACCTCTATTTCAACTACTGTATTTCTTATACCTACTGTATTTTTTCCACTTGATAACAACTTATTTTTGCTCCAGATATAAAGCATTCTCCCGAAGAATATTTCCTGTAAATTCCTAATCTCTCTGTGTTCATAACTACACTCCCATTGGAATAGGGCATTCAGTTAATTGTCCTTAAAATATCTTCTTATTTGCCTCTGTGAGTTTATGTTCACCTGAGATTTTAGTCACCTTGGCTGGACATGTGTGACAGGGCAGAAGGGATGTATGTGCCAGGGCCTAGCTCGTGTCCTTTCTGGCGTACGTCACAAGAAGTGTAGGAAAGTGCCTGGGCAGAAACTTCTGGAATGACCACCTGCTCCTGAGACCCTCACCACCCTTTCCTAGAGCCATTTGTCTTGCATATAATCAGCCTTACTTGCAAGTTTGGTCCTCTCGGTTCGAGAAGCAAATAATCAGAGGCTGCAAGTTGTGAACTAAATCCTCTTTATTTTTCCAGCCTTGAAATAGTGATACGGTGGTTAGTGGCTTCTGGGTAAAACGGGAAGGGAGAGAGGCCCTCCAGCTGTGTTCTCTCACCTACGTCCCCACTACAGCCAGCAGGCCCGTGATTCTCCCTTCAATATCAGCCTCCACCCACACACACTCACACACATTCACACCGGAACAAGAAGTGTTTCATGGCTCTTATTTAGTTTGTTGGACTTGAACTTGATTAGCACCCTTTCTTCCTGTGGACTGAATAAGGAGGGCGATGGGGTACCATTGCAATTTGACCTTGAAAAGCACAGCAAGTTGCCTTCATACCTTCTTCACTGCTAGACTCACATTTATCATAGATGTGATATTACGCTAAGGTAAGTTTCAATTCTCTTCAGTTTTCTTGAGCAATTTCTTTGCCTCCTTCCTTTTCTTTTATCCTAAGTTATCTGTGAAATTACCATTTTTTAACTCAAAACCTGGCTTCAAGAGCTGCCTCTGTCACCACGTGGTTGTGTGAGCCATAGCTGTGTGAAATAACAGCCATGCGTGTGCTCCGTACGTCTAGTCCCTCTTTTACAACACGGGGTGAGTGATGTTGACCTCATTGCTTTGATAAAACCGCACACTGTACGTACAGTCCTGTGCCATCCGGACCTCCGTGATGAAGGCACTGATTCCCCAGCTGCTAGGCGGATGGGCCCTCGCTAACAAGTAGGTTCCTATTCAGGACTCGCCTGGTCCCTGGGGTACAAACATCTGGCCACGTGCTTTGACTCCAGATGAGTCCAGGGGCCACCACGTTTCCTGAGCTCCTTACAGTTAGTTGAGTTCTCAGTTGCACCACACTGCAGCTCAACAGCTCCTTCTCTCCTGCATGCTCCCTTAACTCCCTGAACGATGCTCTTTCTCAATGCAATCCCCCAAAATTTCAGGCACACAAATCTCTCCTCTCATGTCAGTTTTCTGGGGAACCAAATGTAATTGAGACACCTACAGATATCAAAGTACCATCTTGGATAAAGGCAGGGGTCACCCCCTGCATACCCAAAGGCAAGCAATGAAAACTACACGAGTCAGTAAAAGGGAATATCTCCGTGAAAGAATTGTCACTTTCTGTTTGTGAACAGAGACAGGGTTCACTAGGGAGGTGAAGCAGGACTCTCAACTTGAAATAAGGTGGGAATCTAGATGAATAGTGGGAAAAGCAAACCCATGTTGTACCCACCTTTGAAGTCGTAGCTCTAGCTGCTTTGTTCTTATTATTCTTTCTTAGTTTCTTGTTTCAATTATTTGAGAATCTGGCTCCTTTTAGCAGGACTGAGCTCATTCAATTCATAACTTTACGTTGAACACCTCCTTCACTTGAGAACCAGCAAGGCCCGGGCAAGATCCTATGAATATTACCTTTTTGTCAAAGCCTCAGATCTAGGTCGAACCTTGGCTATCATCATTTTTAATTTTAACCATCCAACAAGCTGGACGATGTCTGCCACAACCTCCAACCCCACCCCAGAGCTGCCCTGAGCTGCTTTGGTACCAAATCTGAGGGAGGTGGCATCAAGTAGAAAGACTAACAATTTGAGCATCTGGGACTAATGAGCGATTGGCAAACACTTGGCTTACACATGACCAATCTGTTTGTGAATACTGTGAGTGTTGACTGTATCAATAAAGATAGGCCATGATGGGAAACATGTGTTAGTTCAACAACATGCTCAAGTGCTTAGGTCAGAAGGGAGGGGTCCATAAAAGTAAGGACGGGGACAGCCTAAGAGGTGTACATGGTGGCAGAGTTGGTAGAGGGTGGTGATGTGGGAGTACAGGGGCACAAGAGTTTAGACACGTTCTTCTTTTCTCCTTCTTTCCTTCCTTCACCTCTTTGTTCTTTCATTCTTATGTTCCTTCAACATTCAAAGAACATTTACAAGGCACGATGCTCTCCCTCAAAGAGCTTAGAGTAGAGTAACATAATTAATTCTATATAATTTAGTTTATGTTATACAGTTGGTTTAAATAAACATCCAAATCCCTTAGTAGGTGATATTCAAACATAGACTTATGGTGCTATTTAAATAGGCAAGAGACCAAAAGAATTATAACAAGGCATTCATAACAAATGCCATTTATATTGATTAAAAATACGCTCCCTCAGTTTGAAAGAGAACATACAAACAAAAAGACACGCAAGAACTGCACTTAAGTGGTTTTTTACCAACAAAGTTGGTGCAAGAATAGCAGCCCCACCCACCTGCTCAAGATTGTGAGGTGGGAGTAGATCACTACAGGGGAGGATAAAAATACAATTTTTATAAAGGGTTTTTGCACAAATTGATGACGATAGTGAACCCTAAGCTGAGGAGTATGATGAGCTCAACCTTCATACCTGAAGACTAAACAGCAAAAAAGGCCGAAAGGAGGACTCCACGGACTCAGTCAGACCCTCTTTCCTCTACGCAGCTGAATGCTGTTGCTCTGTGTTAACGTAACCCATTTCCAAGGAGGAGATTCTATTATAGGGAAGCAGATTCCAAGAGAACAATGAAGCCCCTGGCGTAGGGAAGGATCTTGAAAGAACACAGATCTTCCAAGATGACCAGAAAACAAACATCTCAGTTCTCTTGCCCTTTCCTTGACCAGTCTCTCGTATTACTTCTTCCCTCTACTCATGCTGGTGCAGATTTGCAGCCACCTCCTGCTCAGAGTCCCCCGGCAAGAAAAGGTCCGAAGACAGATCAAAGTAGTGAGCCCAAGAAGGCGTCTCAACCCAGTTCCTGCTCGAGGGAGAGTCTTCCGCTGTTCTACTCAGGACACCGTGCCAGCCAGGAGGGGCTGGAGAAAACCCTCATCCTACAATTACCCATCTTTTCTTGGGTTTTTCTTTTGAGCTTTATTGTGATATAATTCATATGCCAGAAAATTCCGTCAATTATAAGTGTCCAGTTCAGTGGGTTTGAGTATATTCAGAGCGGCACAACTACAGCCACACTGTAATTTTAGTATATGTTTATCGCTCAAAAATAAGCCCAAGGCATTATCAGTGTTTCTTTTTCCCTGTCTCAGACACCCACAAATATACTTTTCTGCATCTCTATAGTTTTTCCTGGGACCTTCCATATATGGGAAATAGTGCAAGGTATGGTCTTTGTGATTGACTTCTTCCATGTAGTGTAATGTTTTCAAGATTCTCTAGTATCATGTCTGTTTAAATTTTTTTCATGTTTTATTTATTTTTGAGAGAGAGAGACAGCTTGAACAGGGAGAGTCAGAGAGAGGGGAGATACAGAATCTGAAGACAGGCTCCAGGCTCTGAGCTAGCTGTCAGCACAGAGCCCGATGAGGGGCTCGAACCCACGAACTGTGAGATCATGACCTGAGCCGAAGCCGGACGCTCAACCGACTGAGCCACCCAAGCACCCCTATCATGTCTGTTTAATAAGTAGCCCAGGGGCATCTGGGTGGTTCACTTGGTTAAGCATCTGACTCTTGATTTCAGCTCTGGTCATGATCTCATGGTTTGTGGGATGAAGCCAGAGTCAATCTGCGTGCTGACAGCAAGGAACCTGCTTGGAATTCTCTCTGTCCCTCTCTTTCTGCTTCTCCACTGCTCACACTTCCTGTCTCAAAATAAATAAATAAACTCAAAAACAAACAAAGACTAAGTAGCCCAGTGATAGGACCAGCCTATCAAGCCCAGACTGTGTTTCTGTGATTACTTACTTACCTTGTCTTTGTATTTTGTTCTCCTTAAATGATTTTGGTTATTTTTGTCACTATCCAATCACTCTGAAAGAAGAATATGTATGCTTACCAACAACCTCGAATCCAATGACTTGCCCTAGCCTGTGCATTCCTGCTCAGTCTGTAATAGAAAAGGATATAACCACTTGGTAGAGGGGGTAAAGAAGAGAGAAATTAAAATTTGTTTCACGAGTCTTGGTTCATATATTGGTGATACTCCTTCTATTCTCTCCATTTACCAGTAAATCAATGTTTCTATTTCCTCTCTTTGGGTGGGTTATATACAAAACACAGAGTTATTTGTCCCAACCTGAAACAGATTTTTTGTTTAAGGTTCCTCCTAAGATTTTTTAAGACATATTATAAATAGGACCAACAGAAGAATCAAGTGCTTGAGTAGATGGAGTTCTAGTTACACTCAGATGGTAAAGTCATTTCCTCCATACCTTTGACCTCGCCCTTTATCCACCAAGACTACCCTTCCATTTGAAATACACGTTAAATATTTTTATGTCTTTATTTTATTTTTGAGAGAGAGAGACAGAGAGTAAGGTGGGGAGGGGCAGAGAGAGAGGGAGACACAGAATCTGAAGCAGGCTCCAGGCTCTGAGCTGTCAGCACAGAGCCCGATGCGGGGCTCGAACCCATGAGATCATGATCTGAGCCAAAGTCAGATGCTTAACCGACTGAGCCACCCAGGTGCCTTTAAATACACATGTTAAAAATAACCAAAAATTGTTTTTCTTTTTTGCTCTGAGTACAAGAGACTGAGCCCATCCCTAGCCTGTCTTAAGCCTGGCATGTAGTAGCTTTTCAACAGTGTGGAGTGTAGGAAGACAGGGAGGCAGGAGACAGGGACTAAAATAAAGTCATCAAACCAGTCCACAACGTGAGACTGAAGACCTTTTAGCTTGGCTTACATAAGAGCATCAACCAGGCTCCTCCCCATGTTGTAGCTGTATCTATCTAGATGTTAAGTGAGATATTTTCTCTTTCCTCCTGCAAAGTGTGAAGCAAATTAAACACTGAACGTAAAGCGATTTGGTAAAGTGAATGCGTAAAAAGTACAAAGCACGCGTTTTTATAGAGTTGATTCATCCGTGGCCTCCAGCTTTTTCCCAACTACAAAGGCACTCAGAAATGTCTACACTTCCTAAAGGGCTCCTAGGTGCTAACTTTAAGTTACCTTGCCTGCTCACTGTGTCACGTGATTTTCAGTCATCTACGAGAGGTCTCTTAGTTACCATCTTTACACGGCTAGAATGTGTTTCAGTACTGAATTGTAAGCACTGCATGTAGAGTCTGTGTTCTCCCGTCTCTAGGGCTGCGAGTCAAATTGGTTTTGTTTGTAAAGTATTGGAAGCGTATTTTTTTAACAGCTACTATATGCACACCATCAACATTGTGCCGATTTTAATAATAACTTGAAAGGTTAACTAGAATGATTAGAAGCTAAACTATTAATTTCATTTTCAGATCACTCAACAGCATTCATATCTGTGTAAGGGCTGTTATCCCAAATCACAAATATGCCTGGAGCTCTAGTAGATGTGGTGGGACCCTCAGCTCCAGCGTCGCTCCGGTCCTTCGTTCATGAGCTCTCACAGCTCTTCACTACCTGAATAACCTTGAAGTAATATTGATGTTTAACCATTTGGTTCACAAATATGTTACAGAACCACGAAGAGAAAAAAAAAATGTTTTAAGGGCACCTAGGTGGCTCAATGGGTTCAACGTCTGACTCTTGATTTCCTCTCAGGTCGTGATCTGAGTGCAGAGCACACTTGGGATTCTCTCTTTCCTTCTCTCTCTGCTGCTTCCCCACTTTTACCTTCTCTCTCTCTCTCAAAATTAATAAAGTTAAAAAAGATAAAGTTTTAAGATATGCTAAAATGGCATTATTTCTAAACCTAATTGTTTTTAAAAATTTATCTTATTTCTATAGTTATCAATTTATAATTATAAGAAATATGTTGATCAGATCATTGACTCAAGTACTTTAAAGAATCAATGAATATTGTTAAGAGGAAAATAAAAGGTTGAAAAATATGTAAAATGTACTCCTACTCATTAAAACGTAAGCCAGAAAAGGAGAATGATAACCTTTTTACAAAGCTTAAAATAAGCATACTGAAAAAAAAACAAAAAGAAGTAGAATTATATATGGTAAAAGTGTTAAAAAGGAAAACCAGGTAAATAAATATAAAATTTAAGACCATGCGTACCTTTGGTGGGAAGACCAGAGGGGTGGGCTTGGGGATGGGGAGAAAGATAGTGTCAACATAATTTTTCATAAGGGAATACACAGGCACACACCATTTACAAGGCATATAAATAATTACTGGCAGTCATTGATTCAAAGGGGAGAAGTTTGGAGTGTAGGGTAGGAAACTTGTTGTTTAGTGTATGTTATTTGTATTGTTTAAATACTCACATTTAAATATATGTGTTTTCAAACATTAAACAAAGAATATTAACTCATCAACCAAAGAAACTAAGAATCAACAAATGTATATTGAGTAAAAAACACAAATCTGTGCTAGAGGCCATGAGATCATAAGCAAGGCAATGATAGAATAATAAAATAAAAATAAGAATATGTAACAAATATTTTGAGAATTTGCTCTGTTCCAGACATTATTCTAAATGAAAAACCTGAGATGGTGAACTTAACCTGACCATAATCATCATACTTTGTTCCCTGCCTATAAGGAACTAAGTTTCTGGAAAGTCACATTTGTTGTTTGATGCTTTGGTGATGCTATTTATTCTTCCACTTGGTGAAATGGCGAGAACCATTCCTTTCGACACGATGTTCATGGGCTCTTCCACAGTAGTTGAGAATCTTATTATTAAAAACAAGACAAAGATGGCAGAAGAATCACCACAATATTGGCTAATCTTGTCAGATTCAACCCCATACTCTTCCAACAGAGAGTGATCTTTACATGCCACAAGGAATTTGTCAATGAGATGCAGTAGTTTGGCTAAATAAGAGGAAAATGGAGGAAGTAGTATCTATAGGCTTAATCTGGGTAAAAGAATATGAGCAAAATTGTGGTATCTTGTGAGTACCGTGAATAAATCACCATAGGAATGTATCAGCACCATCTTTGCCCTCTTAGAACGTGTTTGGCAAGGAGGTAAAGCACCATAGACATTGACCGAACTCCAGAAAACACCAGCAATGTCATTTCAAGATGGAATATTCTAGAAGGTTTACTATAACTGTCAGCCTTGCTTTTGCTTATTTTGATTTTTAACTTCATTCTGCTAACAATATCCAGGACAGGAATGAGAAGCCAGGAGAGAAAAAGCCGTAAAGGAAGGAAAGACATTGAGTTGAGTGGTAATGGTTGGCCATGGTCCACAGCGTCACCTACTTTCCGCCAAGACAGCCCCTCTGCCAGCTGGTGGCCTAATCTGTGGGGAGGGCTAGAAGGTAACCCATGTGTCAGAGCACTTCCCAGGCCAGATGGAAGGAGGGCAAAAGGAGAGAAGGAAGTCACGCATGGCTGGTGTCACAGCCCCTACTCCATTTGGCATGGAGCAGACATGGATGGATAGGAGGCCCACAAGGGTGGAGACCCCCACACACATCTCAGTAGCTCTCCATTTCCCTGACCGGCCATCTGGGCAACCGTCACAAAAAAATCTGCACTCTTTTTTTTTAAGAACTGAGATATGAGGAGTGATTATTTCTCAGTTAGGACTTCTTCACATTACTCATAGCCTAATTTCTTTTGCAGCCATGTATGGAAGAGACTATTACCACATACACTTCCTCGATTCTTAAGAAATTCATGTTTAAATAATTGACTGTATTCTTACTTTTTGTCACATAAACAGCTTGGAAAAGTATATACTATTTAATCGCTATTCCTTGACTACTCCCTTGAAGCTGATTTAGTCTACTGAATTCTAAATTCATCCGCAAGAACTAATTTAAAGAAATGGGTCCTTGACACAGTGGGGCCTCCACATGATACGTATTTTCAAGTCTCCAGCACTGATCTGCATATTGAAACATCTATGACAAACTTTCCTGAGCATTCGTAACTAGCAATTTTCAATCCCTTTAGAAAGTGGCTTGAGTGGGGGTCACAGTGATTGACTGAAGTGGGGTCTGAACTCATAATTACCTCCCAACAGACGTGCAGCTTGAGGATGCCTAAACCTCCTCACCCTGGAATCGTGATAATACTCCACAAAATAGGCAATTCTGAAGAGCCATTTTGTGGAGCTGTTGAATGAAGCCCCTTCAGGGCACTGACATACACAGCTGCCTCCCCTTCTGCACCATGGGGTCCTTGTCCCAGACCCAGTGCGGTGCCCCCTGGCACTTCACTCCACCTGCTCCCTTGGAACAAAGTCCGAGGAGATGAAAGTGAGGGCAATGTGGCCATAACTGCCCTATCCCCAGGGCCACCAGATGGGATTTCGGCTCCTGTTTTCCTCTTTGTATGTGTATCTATCTTGTCTTTAGGGGGAAAATAATTCCTAGACATCAGAGGTTGAGATGGTTGAATTTGGGGTAAAATGCCTTGGCTCTTCATCTTGAAAGATTTGAATGCTTTTATCCTTGTTGGAACCAATGATTGAATCAGGGCTGACATTGACACAGAGAGGAAAACGTACCAAATCCACACCCATTGGCCACATAGTCAATTCCACCATGAGGAAGAATAATGGGTTAGTTATGAAAGGATTCTGATTGCAGGGCTTCTCCAGTGTTGCTTTTACTGAGCCCAGATCCCCCTGCTAAGGAAAGCATGTGGCACTTGAAGGCATTACATAGAATCTACTTTCTAAAAACACTCTTAAGTGTGTGGAGAGATTTCGGGGCGGGGGGGAGAATGGCTTAACGAGTGTCTAATTCACGATTTTGTCCATTGAAACGTTTTGATAAGGCCAGAGCCTCTCACTGCAATCTGACACATCTCCATCCAGGGAAATGGTCCGTAAGAAACCAGGCATTCAGTCTCCGCCTTGTTTTCACTAGTTCAGTCTTCAGAACGGGTCTTCTGTCCTCCCCTTTCTGTCTTCCCCTCCCCGTCCTTTCAGTCTGCCTTTGCTCAGCGGGGTCTCAGTTCCTCTCTGTCTTCCTCCTGGGTCCACCGGCTTCCTTTCCCAGATCCATGCTCACGCCTCTGTCTTCCCCCATCCCGCATTTCTGCTGGTCCACTTGCTTGTTCTTTCTCTTCCTTCCCCTCCCCCCTATTTTTTCAGTCGTAGCTGTTGTTTCATGAATGTCTGCCATTGCTTTCCTGGAGGCCTTGACCTTCCAATGATTGGGGCACTTTTCCTCTCAATTCATCTGAATTCCCTATGATCTATTCAAGATGCTCACAAATCCGCAGGCCCTTTGTAGCTGCCTCCTTAGGAAAGTCTGTGGGCAGGAGAACTGAAATAAGGAAGGGGCCCTGGCAGAAGACAATCTTTGCGTGTGATGTCTCAGACCGTAATAACCTCAGCTTCCTTTTCTCCTGACACCTCCTTTCTTCCTTAGGCCTCATTTTCTATTTTCTGACACTTTGTAGGATTTTTAAATGTAACACATGTTCTAAATAGTCTTGGTCGAGGCTGCATTGGGAGGCAGGGAGCTTCTCTTCCAGTCCCTTCCCTCCATGGGGTTTTAAAGATAATGTGCCATCCATGAATAGAAAAATCATGATTTCTGAGAGCAAAAATTTCTTCAGAGGCCAACATTTTTGCCCATTAGATGCCTGGGCCCAGTCTGGAACAACTGAGTGACTCTTGGTTACTTTAGAACCTCGGATGGGCTCACCCCTGGGGAGTCCCTTCACCTGGGTCCAAATTTCTGCTTCCTATGTGGTGACACTCGAATCGTTGGATGGTGCCATGTATGGCAGTGTCAGTGCCAGGTTCTCTGTGTGGGAAGACAGCTAGGAATTTGTGGCACAGTTCTGACTACTCTGCCCCTTTCCACTCAGGACTGGCTTCCAGCATGTTCCGGCGTGAAACTGCAGGATTTTTGTCAACAAAGCTGTATGCATTTAGAGAGCCAGTTACCCTTTCGATCAGCCCCATGGACAGACAGCAGCCCACTCTGCCCAAAGAGGTCATGAGAAATGAGAAGAAAGTAGGTAGTTTTCATTTTTAAAAGGCTGCTAGAGTTTGGAGTTCAAGCATCTTCACACATATCTAAATGCATGTGTGAACTCCACCCCTAGAACTGTAATACTTAATATGTAATAAGTGCATATGCTTCCTTAATACTTTGGTTTAATTCAGGAGACATCACCTCTTCTCAAACTAGCCTGAGCCAACTCTCGGTTTCCCTAGTTTTCATAAGTTAACAGGTGAAGAAAAAGTCTTTGCAGGGGATCCTGAGAATTTGTTGAGTTTTCAGTTAGTAAAAATGTTAGCAACAACACTTAGTATGAGTAATGGGCACACTATTACGCTGCACCCAAGCTCACAGGTGATAGAAGGCTAGACCCTGAGAAACAGTGACAGCAGAACTAAGTGTTCCAAAGTCACCACTTTATATAATCACCATACAATAATCATATGCTGAGCAATATACAATTGTAACAAGACATAATGCATTTCTTAATATTTTATGTACATTTTTGTAACTTATATGTGCATGTGAAAGCATACCTGTAGAGAGCATTTGTGATAGGTTTACTTTAATTCACATTAAAAAAAATCCCGGATTCAAAAGTACATTTATTTTTTTTCTGGTTTTTTTTTTTTTTTTGAGAGACCGAGAAAGACAGAGTGAGCAGAGGAGGGAGAGAGAGAGAGAGGGAGACACAGAATCTGAAGCAGGCTCCAGGCTCTGAGCTAGCTGTCAGCACAGAGCCCGACGCAGGGCTTGAACCCACGAACCGTGAGATCAAGACCTGAGCTGAAGCCGGATGCTTAACCGACTGAGTCACCCAGGCGCCCCAAAAGTGAGTTTAAAAAGTCATTGCAAAGACTTCATATTCACTCTGTACCAGGACTTGGCCCACCGGGAAGTAAATACCCCCCCACACAAGCTGATCTAGGGCCACACTTTGCTCTACTTTGCTCAGAAGAATAGAGGAGGACCCCAGCTTGGCCCCCAGCAGGGTCCTGGCAGCCACACAGGTTCACAATCAGCACAGGTGCAAGGAGAGGGGACCCACATCGGGGAGATGTGGGAACTGCCCTACTTTAGAAGCTTCTGGATTAACACCTCAGTCCTTAAAAGAACTCAGGACCTTTCACAATTCACAAATTCACGGGCGTGAGGACAGATCAGCTACAAGAACCACCCTACCTGGGAGAGCTCCAAGCATGGCGTCCATCAGATAGTTATGGTTGATTTGTTCCTTCTTTCAGTTCAGAGACAAGGTCCAGTTGGCAGCCATTTTATCCTAAGGAAGGTTGCTAAGGAACATAAGGGATGATTGTATCCTTTCCAGTTCACCAGCGAACTAAGCCCGACAACATAACCCAAGGTCAACCTGGAATCCTATCAATGCAGACCCCACGGGACCAAGTACAAGCCTCAGCCCCGGCTTCCCCGTGGTGGGATCATCCGCCGGCTGATGACAGACACTGGCCAGCTCTGGAGCCCTGGACTCCTGATCCTGAACTCCTGTTACTGCAAAGTATTCATACGAAATACTGTCTAAAAAGTTACTACCCAAACAGCGCCCACAGCAAAGCATGGCTATGTGCGTGCGACCACATGTGCCAGGTTCATGGATGAGTGTGTCTGCAGAGACGGAATCCAAGGCTTTGCTCCCTTGGAGCTGGATTACACTTCTCACTCCCCTCTGACGTACCAGAGGGGCCACCTGGTTGTATACAATTAGATCTGAATTTATTCAGTTTCTTGCTTATGTTAGGACATTCTGAGTTTCTTCAGGGACTCACTAACCTATATCATGCTCAGTATCCATACTCCAAAGTGGTTTTCAATCCATTTATAAATGAAGATTATTTAGCTATTACTATGAGCAAACCATGATCCTAGGCAGTTTGTAAAGGATGGTAGATATTAGATTAAAAATTCTGTTTACACAGAGCTTTCAACTTCCAATTTATTGAGAAATTAAAACATATTGGGGAACTGACTGAATTAAAGAGAATATATACTAAGTACCAACCACAAATACTTGATGATAAGATAGTACCAACAAGGATCAACTAAAGGATAGCACCAACGCCAAGAAGCCCTTCGAGAGAGAGATTATTTTGATCAACATGCAATATGGCCTTCAGGAGGGGCATGAGGATTGAGGTAAGGTTTAAATAATGCATAAGAGGGGTACGTGGGTGTCTCAGTTGGTTAAACATCTGACTTCGGCTCAGGTCATAATCTCACTGATCATGGGTTCGAGCCTCGTGTCAGGCTCTGTGTTGACAGCTGGGAGCCTGAAGCCTGCTTCAAGTTCTGTGTCTCCCTCTCTGTCTACCCCTCCTCTGCTCACACTCTGTCTCTCTTAAAAATAAATAAATAAATGTTAAAAAAATTAAGTAATGCATAGGATTCCATCTTGGAGTGACTCATAGGAGTTGTGTAGATCTTCTTTAGGCAGGAAAAAAGTGCTGATATCCCCGATTCAACACAGAAATGAAAGTGAAACTCTAGGCTTGACATCCGGAGGGTGTCTTACTTCTCACTAAATAATGGAGAATTGATCACCTGTCTCAAGAAAAAGTGGGAAATAGTGGAGGGACAGCACGGGAACAAGAGAACATGCCTTCCCTTCCATGCTGAAGTCTCAGCCTTTGTGACGGTCCTCCGTGCCTTATGAAATATCTCTTGTAATCTTACCAAACTGCTCCACGCCATGCCATTTTGTCTCCTACTTCCTCCCACTTATCACAGTGCTCATCACATATCAGGGATTCATACACATTAAACAGACCAGAAATAGTGAGGGCAGGATTCCCTGCACAGCACCTCCTTCAATCGCAAACTAAGAGTCAAGTGCTGCTCATGGCTAGGGTTTCTCAAAATGCTAAGGATACGTTGGACAACCATATTTTAAGGTTTTCTAGGGAAAACCTGTTTCCCTGCAAGACTCATAATTTTCACTTTTCACTTTTCACTTTTACATGTTTTGGAATTTAGAAAAGAAAGTATACGTTCACCCTAATTAGGTTAATTTTAAGATGAAAAGTACCACACATCTTCCCTTATTCTAATATCATGATACAGAGGTAACCATTTTTAAGAGTTTAATGTAACATTTTTCATTAAAACACATAAGATAAAAATCTAGGGTGATACGTTATGTACCATCTCATATTCTCTTTTCCTTTTGAAACAAAACGTCCTCCTGTTTGTGAAAGGAACAGGGGCTCCAGTGCTGGGTTGGAGGCAAATCTCTTTCTAGCAATGCAGTCACTGATGTCAAGCTGATAACAAAATAAACCATAGTGGGAATATTTACACCATGGACATTGGTAAACCCTCCAAATCAGAGTTTGCTTTCGTTTGTCTGTCTGGAGAGTCAGCAGTTAAACCAGCAAAGCACCGAGTACTCATAACGGAAATTGAAAGCAAAATTGCTCCTTGAGAAGTACAAAAAAGAAAATAAAAATCACCCGTAATCCCAGGGTTCGGAGATTCCTCTTGTCAATATTTTGATGTTTTCCCTCTTATCTTTTATATGCTAACGTGCAAACACACACATCAGAACACATAGCCGTTATAAAGCACTGGGATTTGTTTTGAACAGATGTCACAGAACATATCCACGTAAATGGGCATCATCCTTTGAAATAATCATCTGATGAGTCTGAACGTTTCTTTTAAGAACGATTCCATTGCTCTAAATACTTTTGGATCTCCTCTGTTTTGACTGTCGGAGAACCAGTTTAAGAGACCCACAATGAAATCACATCTGATTTTCTTAAGCCTAAATTAGAATTCCCAGATTTATCACTTAATTTATACATGAGACTTGACTCTAAATGAAATTTGATTTTTCCAAATATAGCCATGAAACGAAGACTGAAGCTATTCAAAATAATATTCCCAAACCCCAAGACAACTTCTAAACAAAGAAGGCACGCTGCTTCGGAGCTGGCGGTGGTGGGATTGGGACAGAGTGATGTGAGATCTTCGCCTTATGTGAGAGCCTGGCAAGGTGTCCGATTTGAAAAGAATATCCATTGGGATGTAAATTTCTATTATGAATCCTGAAAATCTATCACATCATTTCATAAGCCCATCTTCTGTATGAGTACATTCACGAATATAAACAGTTATATATCTTAAGAGATCATTTTAGTCATGATTTATATATTTAATGCAATTCAGGTTATGTTTTACATATTGTAAGTTAGGTTTGATAAAAACTCAAATGTATTTTCCTAAAGCCCTTTTCTCCATAATTCTCAATCCCATGTGCATTTTAAAGGAAATGAATTCCGTGTGTTTCTTATTCCATACACTTAACTCGTCAAACAATGTTTTGTAAGGACCCTTTGATATCCAAGAAGCCCTTTGAGTCTTTTTATGAGACTTTTTAAGCCTCTCTCCTCAGAAACAGGAAGTCATGTTTGGCCACGACCAAAAAGAACTTGCAAACCAAATGGTTTAAATTCAGTTTGAAAAGGGCACACCATCGAGGTTGGCTGGGTTCTCATCGCCGCCACACGTGCTCTCCAGGCCTAGAGAAAAGGCCGGTCAGGGTTTGATCTACTCAGAACCATGACGTGAAGTGCATATATGTACCAGGCTGGAGTCACTTAGAAATTTTTAAGAGATGGCAGGATCATTTTCAAATAAAAAAAAAAAAAAAGAAAGAAAAAGAATCTTTCTAAGTTCTTTTAACTTGCAGAATTTTTGTTTTCTTATTTCTGTGTGTTTTGTGGAAGGGGACACGGGGGGACACTACCCTGTGTATGGCATCTGCTGCCATCTGAGGACATTTAAGCAGATTGCACAATTTAGTGTTTCTGACTCCTTTTCCTCCCCCACACAGCTTTCAGCTTTCTGTTTTTCTGCTGCAATCACAATACAACACCCGATAGGGGTAAATTCCTCAGGGAATTGTGTTCCTTAATGCATGGATTCCTAGAGCTCATTTAACAGAGACACCTGTGCCCAAACGTTAAAACGCCCTTTCAGTTTGCGGTTCCAGAAGAACGCTATGGGATGCTGGGAAAATCTTACAGGGATATGTCCTATGCACATAAATTAAGAAAGGACACCTTCTCTAAACCTAAACCGTGCTGAAAAATAAAGTAGATTTCTCTTCATAGTAGGTGTCAAAATAACAAAGAGTGAGAGATACATAAACAAACATATGTCCAAATAATAAAACAGACTTAAAAGGTGAGATTTATGCAATTTTATTATAAAAGTTGTATAGCAAAGCAAGAGAAAAAGACTACAATGTATAATAGGCAGAAAATTCCTTTGAAGTTAGGAAAAAATATCTGTAAGGTTCCTATCTTGTACCTATATTGACAATTATAAATAAGACCCTGTTTTTTATACAAAACCATGACTGCAATTATTGTCCAGCCTGGAGTCAAGCATCAGCCAGCCTGTCTCTCCCCAGCGCCCCCTCTCTGGTGTCTTTAGAATGGCCGTCAGTCATTAACCATAGCAGCTTACATTTGGATATTTTCCAAATGCTTTCAAGTCTATTATCTCATTTGACCCTTATAAAAACCTATAACTATAGATAAAACAGGTATTAATATTGCTATTTGATAAGAAGAAAGTCAGTCACAGAGAAGTTGGGAAACTGCCCTAAATGTCATAAAGCTAATTAACAGCCAAAGGAAACAGCTTTATGGAATATGGGCACTGTGCTAGGACCTCTACGTGATTCCTCCAAAATGACACCACACCACAAGCACTGTTGGCCTGAGGTCAGGATGATGGAGCTCCAAGAGCTCAGACAACTTGGTCAAGTCTATGTAACCAAGGACAGCACCCTTGAGACTCACAGGGACCTGACTTCAAAGTACGTCACCGCATCTTCTACTGACGTCGGAAATAAGAACCTGATTCCCAATCGGAGTTTCCTGCCGGAGCTGTCTTTCATCTGCACCTGGGCACTTCCTCTGTCAACTGTGCTACAAAAGCCCCAATGCAAGTTGGCCAAACAGAAGTCAACCTGAACCCGACTGTGTACCCAAACTAATGACATTACCTCATTGGCTGCCCCTCTAAATGAAAGGAAGAGCATTTTTACTCTTTAAATGTGAACTAATACAAAACCATTTAAACATATACTACTAGACGCAGAGCACCTGAGTGGCTCAGTTGTAAAGAAACCAACTCTCGCTTTCAGCTCAGATCATGATCTCATGATTCATGGGTTCAAGCCCCCATGTGGGGCTCCGCACTGAGTGTGGAGCCTGCTTGGGATTCTCTCTCTTCCTCTTTCTCTGCATCTCCCTTCCTCCCTCTCTGCTCACGCTCTCTCTCAAAATAAAAACAATAGATATTTTTAAATACATAAACTTAAGAATATATCATTAGGTGAATAATTTAGAGGAGAACTAAAGTTATATCAAGTCATGAGGAACTAAATACACCCATCCTCTTAGGTGATGGATGTGGAGCTGTGGGCAGGCCTGAACCGAAGCTGTGTAACCAGCTTTGGAGTCCTGGGATTGCCCTTCCAAGTTACATGTTATAGGACATATCACCCACCTTATTTTGCTTAACTGAAAATAAGAATTAAAAATAGATACAAGAACACATGACCAGTTGTTCATTCTTTAAGAGAGAGTTTAAGTATGTGTCTGATACAAAGACAGAGTTTTTAAGTGATTGTTATTAAAATTTTTTTTTTCCAATTGAGCCTGAAATGAATGGGTATCATAGTGCTTATCCCCAACTTAAAGATAAAAGAAAGGGAATAGGAAGGTGGGAAGGAGCCAATCATGCATCTTACGTAGTTGTTGCAGATGAAAGTCATTTGGTATCATCATCCTTCATAACACAGTAGCCAAGAAATATGTCTTTATGAAAATTTAAAATTGGAGTCCATCAAAATATTCTTCCTCCAACTATCTACAGGATCTCCTCTGTCATGAAATAAAAAGAAAGAAAGAACAAGAGAAAGAAAGAAAGGAAGAAAGAAAGAAAGAAAGAAAGAAAGAAAGAAGGAAAGAAAGAAAGAAAGAAAGAAAGAAAGAAAAAGAATGAATGGAAGGAAGGAAGGAAGGAAGGAAGGAAGGAAGGAAAGAAGAAAAAAGGACAGTCAACAAAGGTGAGAAAGGGTATAAAGCCATTTAGGGTCCAGAGGAAATAGGTTACTTATGTTTAGCATGTACAAAAAAGGCAACTCCTTATCCCAAAGTAGAACACAGAGACACACATTACAAAATCTAAAAAAGAAGAAAAAAACAAAACAACTTGAAACATTTGGGAAGACCGGGATACGTTGGTGACAAGTCTTAAATATGGATTATTCTTTTCAAGGCAAAAGAAAAACACTTTTTTTAAACAATATAAACTAAGGGCTGCCTAGTGAAAACCTCATGAAATTTCTTGAAAGAGGAGAGTATGATTGCTTTGAAAGGAAGGTCTCTGTCGTCTGCATTCGCTCCTGCCCTGAGCATCCACTAGTCCCTGCTGGAACTGACTCCCTGGACCCTGATGTGCGGGGCAAGGGGGGTGGGAGGGTGCAACATGCAGTAATGAGTTATGGAAACTCTTCTCAAGGAGCCCATGTGAAACGGAAGAGACAGACAAGCAAACTCATATACAGGTAGGTAATAAGTAGCCTAACAAGATAAATTCAGAGCTTTCAGGAACTCAATGGAAGTTATGTCTGGGCTGAACCTTAAATACAGAGCAAAGTGTTCCTGGTTTAAAAGGAAGGAAGGAACATTTACAAAGGAACCACTCGGGAGCGCCTAGGTGGCCCAGTGTGTTGAGCGTTGGACTTCGGCTCAGGTCATGATCTCATGGTTTGTGAGTTCAAGCCCCGCGTTGGGCTCTGTGCTGACAGTTCAGAGCCTGGAGCCTGCTTCAGATTCTGTGTCTCCCTCTCCCTGTCCTTCCCTTGCTCATTCTCTCTGTCTTTCCCTCTCTCTCACTTTCTCTCCCCCACCTAAAAAAAACTGAATAGAACATCAGAAAAAAAAATAGAAAATAAAAAAAGGAACAATGTGTAAAAAGGTATAGGAATGGGAAATAGCAGAGTGTGGCTTCTTCACAAAGTGAGAAAACATTTTGCTATTGTTAAAAACAGGGTATCTGATGAGGAAAGATGATCAAGAAAAAGTTATTCTGACCTTTATGAAGATGGTAAGGAAGACTTAGATCATGACAATGCAAAGAGAACATGTCCAGCTCCTCATACGGCCAAGATGAGGGGGATTCAGAGCCAAGGAGCAGAGTGAGGGGACCCACGAATGGGACATTGCTAACAGGGACTTCAGGGCGGGGGATCCTTGCTGAAGGACCTAGACTTTGGGGGACGGAGAGCTTACTCAGACAGCAAGGAGCAGGGTGCAGGAGAGAGTAGATCCCTCCTTCAGACTGGGTCACAGAACAAAGACGGGACAGACGAGGGCTCAGAGGAGTCTCACAGATGTTTTCTCAAGGAGACTGTCTGCCAAATGGCAAGACGGAAGCTTTGATGGAGAAAGTATGCAAGGTCGGCTTCAGAAAGCCTGGGTGGGTGCAGGATTGGGTTTTATCCCAGGGGAAAAGAGAAGCCATTGAACAGGATGAGTTTTAGAAATATCTTTAGAAATTATTTTTCAGAAGTGCTTTTCATACCTTTAAAATTGTTTTTTTCCTGATTATAATGAGAAAGAGAAGCATTTGCTAACTGAAGGTAAATGCCCAGCACATACCTATTTGAGACATTTGATTTCACACGGAAGAATCAAACCCCTCCCATGCACGCACTGGAAATCCCCTCGAAATATATTAAGGACCTTCTCTGCAAATAAGTAAAAGCCTAGTCACCCCAGCTCTGAAATCCCAAAGAAAACTCAATCTCCACTGGCACCCTTGTGGAAACAGGCTGTTGGGAGCACAGTGTTGGAAGGTTGTTAAAAATTCATCTGGGAAGTCCTCCTTGTAAAGTCTCGGCCAACTGTGAATGGAGGGGTGCTAACCTGCCTCGATCCCTCCATCCTCCACCTTCTCTTTTAAAAGAAAAATGGAAAGTCTTTCCTGACCCACAAAGTCTTTCCCTTCAGGGTTATGCCTGTCATGTGTTGACTTTGACATCCCGGATTCCTGGATAGAGGGGAGGTAGATGCTCACCAGTCCAGTGGGGCCAGAATGGAAGCCCATTTTCGTGAAAGCATCTCACTGGACTTGTGCATAAATGTGGCCAACGAGGACACATACCGAACCTAATGCATGAAGGTGAACCTTTGCTGGCCACACTGAGGCTTATACAATTATCAGAAACAATAGTATATTGGGCAACATGGAATCTATCTATCATCTATTTCTATCTATCTGTCTATCTGTCTATCTATCTATCTATCTATCTATCTATCTATGTACCCATGTATCTGTCTATCATCTATCTATCTACCCATCCATCCAACCATCCATCCATCCATCCATCCATCCATCCATCCATCCATCCATCCATCCATCCATCCATTATATCTATCTATCTATCTATCTATCTATCTATCTGTCTATCTATCTATCCATGTATCTGTCTATCATCTATCTATCCATCCATCCATTATATCTATCTATCTATCTATCTATCTATCTATCTATCTATTGATCGCTCAATCTACTTATCTGGTACTGAAGAATCCTCAGGCCATTTCCAGGTCTGCATGGATCCTTGCTGTGTGAATTGCAGGTTATCAGCAATTCTGAAATTCAGTTTCTTTATCTGTAAAATAAAAATAACATTACCCAATTCACAGTGTGCTCTGATTTAATTAGGTAATTCTTCTAAAGTCGCTAACACCTTGCTCGTGGTGGTCATCCAGTGTTCATCTCTCTGATGTAAAGTTGGGCCAGATTTGAATCTATCAATCCTTTCGTTTGTCTCAAAATTTTTCTCTCAAGGATTGCATTAAAAGACTGGAAAAAAAATCTCTTTACTTTGTTACACAGGAGCCCAGTTTTCTTGCGTTCAAAGCCTGTAGGACCCTGACCGAATCCTGGGGGAACCAATTACTGTATTTCAAAACAATTCTCCCTCTGAGCTTTCATCCTATACATACTCACCCTAGAAAATAGACAAAGTCTCACAACAACTGAAATTAATTTAAATAAACAAAAACAATGAATAAGTATGTATTTGAAGAGAAAGAGTTTACCCAATACAAGTGTGTAAACTGTGACAAGCAAATGCAGCATTAACCGTCTGGTTATTAAAAGTATGAGCCGTGCTTTCCATACTTCTGGGGTCTCCTTGAAATGGCCTATAAAAGCCGGGAGCTTGGGCCGCTTTCTCTAGGGGTCCGTAAGCTGTGGCAGCTGACACTGGTAAAATAGGTTATATGGAACCTTAGAAATTACAGCTTGATTTGGCTGGTATTTATGGCCTGTGTAATGTACAGAAACACTAAAACAGGAAAGCACAAGTTTCCATCTGTGCCACATTATAGCGCCATGCATGAGGAGAAGAGACATTTTTCATTTAAAATGGTGGCGGTCCTAGGGACCCTCCTCCTTTGATATTCTACCCTACCACACATGATAGAGCAGAAACAGACTGACTATAAATATGAATCTACAGTTCTGAAAGCTGGAACATTCCAGCACTCCTGTCTTCCCCAAATATAGCTTCCAAACCAAGAGTTAGATCAGGTGTTCCCATTCTTTCTTTGGCTCTCTATTTCTTAAGTTGATTCACTGTTTCCTTCCTTCTTTCCTTCCTTCCTTCCCTTCTTCCTTCCTCTCTCTCTCTTTCATTCTTTCTTTCTCTCTCCCTTCATATTTCTTCCTTTCTCTTTCTTTCCTTCCTTCTTTCTTTCTTTCTTTCTTTCTTTCTTTCTTTCTTTCTTTCTTTCTTCCTTTCTTCTTTCTTCCCTTCCTTCCTTCCATCCTTTCTTCCTTTCTCATTCTCTCTCTCTCTTCCTCTCTCTCTTCCTCTCTCTCTCTCTCTCTCTTCCTTTTTCTTAAGAACAAAACAGCTACAACAAACATCCCTCCAAAGAAAACTCTGGAGGGCATATTTTCCATGATGCTTAAGGTGGAAGATGAATTGTTCTTCAAAACAAGGCAGGAGAATACAGATGAGATCACTGGTCATGTGAGAGTTAAATCTTCATTTTATATTCCAAAGCTCTGGTGAGTTCTTGACTTCTCAGATTCCCTCTAAGCCTCAGTCTGAGAGATAGAAAAAGAGCTCTATCCTGCCTTATCAACAGCCATTTGAAAGGTGATCAAGCTGATTAAAGCAGATGGCCATCCTTTCTCAAAAGGGATTTTAACAGCTTTTCTTCTTGTGGTTGTTTTAGCAAGCCTGGAGGCTAGGAGGAGTTTGTGAGCTTTGTTATTCCATCTGGAATTTTTCAAGGAGTCAAGTGAAAATGAGAGTCTAGTTAAAACAAACCAACAAACAAACCAAAGAGAATAAAAATCCAATCAATAAAGTTGCCTGGGGTGAAAGGGCTGAGGTGGGGAGTGGGACCAACTGCCTACCTCTCCTTTTACCCCCTCTTTCCCCTCTTCCAAGGAAGAGATTCTTTCTTTTGCAAACATGTACTTTGTCTTTGGAGGAGAAAATCTTTTACTGTATTTGAAACCCAAGACTTCCTCTTTCATTTGGTTGAGTTTCTGATGGCCTCTAGAGGAAGTTACTAGACCTGAGCTGTAAACGTTCCTGAGATGTCCCCTCTATTGGGGACCAAAAGAGGTTAAATTTATCCAACTTGGTTGGGAATAGCAGGGTTGCTGAGTTCTACAGCAACATGGAAAAGCAGAGGTTCTGAGATGGGTTGGATTATAAGGGTAGCACTCACTAGATGTGTCATCTGGGGAAAGCTAACAAAATTCTCTGAGCTCCAGTTTTGTGACCCACAACAGTGCTAGCTGGGAGCCCTTGAGTGCTCTGTGTTGATTGGGTCTTGGGATTATCTTAAGGCTGCAAAAATAGATTTTACAAGTATTTCTGGTCATTCTAATCTTCTAGTTTACTATAGTGAAAAAATGTCCTTTTGTTGTGGGAGAAAGAAGTCACTTTGCTAGACTGAAGCCTAACCACTTTTCTTTGGAAAACTGCTTTTCCTTGATCTGGGGTGCGTTGGGTTTTCATGATAGTCCCAATTCTGTGCAGGCAGTCCTTAAACTAAAAACAAGGTGACTTGATAATGAAAAGGGAAGCTGGGTTTAGCTTATGAGCCATAGAGTAGAGATATCTAGAAACAGCTCCGTGGACTGCCTCAAGTTTTAATGAAGAAGGCCAACAGTGGAACTATGTACCCCTCAGTGCAGGTCCCAAATGTGAGAGAAGACAGGGCAGCCATATTCTGCAGGCGAGGAACCAATGAGGACAGCCATAGGATTTGGTGCAGAGAGGATGGGGGTGCCAACCACTTGAATGAAGGATGCTGGGAGAGAGATGCCAAGAACCAATGAACTGAGCACTGGAAGTCAACCTGTCAGGGAAATGTAAGTGTGCCCTAGGGATTTCCACAGGGATCTAGGAGGAGAGTTGGGTAATCTTACCTGGAGATTGAAAGAAGTAAGAAAAACTGCAGTGGCTTCTAGGCTCCATTTTATTTATAGCAAACGATTTCCTGATACACACAAAATTTAGAGGAAAATGTTTTTTCTTAGTTTATTATATTTTAATTGCTTATCCTATGTAAATAACATATAACATATACACCATATGAAAACACTTCACATATTTGAAGATAACCAAGCACAAGAAAGATACCTGGTGAGCATCAGCAGGGAATGCACAGAAGAGGGAAGCCATATCCCAATCTTACGTCACCTGAAGTCGGTCTATCTGAATTGAAGGATTCGGATCCTGGTTCATTTGAACACTGTCACTTTTTGACTGAATGCTGTTTGGTGAATTTCTCAGATTTCCTATAGTGCAGTCTCCTTGACTGTAACACGGAGATTAATGAAAATATTTATCTCATAAGTTTTCTTAAGGATTAAATAATTAAGACATGTAAACACATGTCGGGTCAGTGCATGCACTTGGTATGTACAAATACACGTGTAAAACAAGTTGTTTATTAAAATACATTTTAGAATCATTCCTGGCATTCAGTGATAACACATTTCAGCAGCAACAGAAACGATAAGCTGAAGTCTCAGGTGGCAGAAAATCTGCCTCAGGTCTTTTGCAAGACCTGCAGGTCTGCCTGCAAGAGCTGCATGGAAAGACTTGCTGACTCCCCTTGGACCCTCCTGCTTGCTCCCCAAGAATTAGCTGAAGCATTTCATCCCAGGTCACGTCATGGAAAGGGGCTTCCCCAGACACTTCTGGTATTGTCACCAACCGAGTCCACTACACTGAATAGGCTCTTGACTCTATCACCAGACTGATTTTGAAAACAAAGACTGAATATATTTTGCATTTATTCCTAGACCTTACCCCAGGGCTCACCAGAACAGGCGCTCAATAATATGTTACACCAGTGTCCAGAAGTATTGAAGCGGTGAAATCAGAAGGTCGTGATGTTTGTGTGTTAGGAAGATTTTGTACTCGTGCACTACTGTATGCAAGTTGTCTTTTGGTTCCTGTTTGTTTGTTTTCCACAAGATGTGAGCAAAGACATGTTTCGTTGTTTTTGTTCTCATTTGTTTTGTTTTGTGTAATCTGTGTATCTTTCACCAATTCTGGTGTAGTGCTTTTCTTACACCTAGTGGTACTTAGAATGTGTGGATGCTTTCATAGGGTATGTATACATGCAGTCCTGACATGTTCATATAGAATAAGTCATTAAACTGTAATTAATCTTTTCCTCCAAAAGTCTGTGCATGTTGTAGAGTCATCTGCATAACGCAGGATTAATTTGGTTAAAACAGTATTTTGTCCATTCATCAAAATTTACAGGTCTCTTCTGCACTATGGTAAGATACGAAGAGTCAAAAGAATGAGTTATAACCATCATTCCACCAGGGAGGTAGATTCCTAAGAGCCAAAGACTAACAGATGCATTACATGCACACACATCATTGTATTCAAAGGAGAGGAGCTGGTTCCTTCAGCTTTGGCTGGGTAGTGAGGGAGAGAATCACAGGGATGATGGTGATTAGGTAGTTTTAAAGGTGAAAGATTCAGTTAGGTGGACAAGTAGAGACCAGTGTAGTCAGAGGGAACCACATTAGACAAGCTGTGGAGTCTGGTTGTGTTAGGAACACTACAAACATGAAAGCAGTGTTCGAGTGAGCAGTGAGTGACCCGAGAAGCTGAGTGTGAGCACAGGGGCGAGACCTTACATGGTCCCACGCCATGTGCCAAGGGTTTGAACCTGACATTCCACAGCAAGGTGAGTGATGGGCAAATTCTATGTGGTGAAACTGTGTAATCAGTTTTGTGTTTTAGAAATATCCTTACTTTGTGGAGGGTAGCTTGGTGGGAGACAAAGTGAAGTTTAGAGCACAGCCAGGAGAGCTCTTGGATGCTACTGGTGCCAAAAATTAAGACCACAACTGAAACAGGTGGATGTGCAGAGCCTTAATGTCTGGATGAATATTCTGTGATGGCTGTAAAGAATCTTTTCTCTCGACCCTAAATAACACTAAATAGTCCAATGCTCAACATTTTCTCTGCACATGCACCCTGGCACTGAGACTCTGAAACCCTCTGCCCAAAAACACTGCACCTGGTCTCTAATTTAAAGAATATAAAATCTATCAAAACTGTGGTTTACATGTGGAACATAGCATACCATGCTCTAATTATAGAAATAGGGTAATTTTGTGATTCCCTATAGTTTTGGTTCTATCTTGATACTGTTTCAGAGAATTGTATAGACAGTTCTGAGGTGAGATCTATGCACAGTTGTACAATAAAGAACTTTTAGGTTTGCCCAAGACTTTTTTTTTAACATTATTGAGAGGGTCCATCCCATGTCTGCCATATGTCTGATTGATATTTTAATAAAATGTGTGTCCACAGCCTCGGTGTAATGCAGAGGCTGGTTCCTTTCCTGGTCATCACATCTCCCAGACCCACCTGGAACAAAATGCCTCCTTGTCCATGGGCAACGGGAGCGAAATGAAGAGACCTTCCCTTCTTTCCTCACATTGGACAATGTATGCAACTACTCTTACACTGACCAGAAATGGTCAAGAGAGAAGTGTTCTGACAGGCATGGAGATGTCATGATCACCTTCTGGCACAGGACAAGGTCAGAAGCTAGAACAAAACTGCAGTTCTGTTTGGATGGATGGAAGAAGAGATATTGAGTCGATCACCTGAGCTACCACCAAGTGCAGAGCACCCTGCGCTACATTTAGGAAGTTCAGTAGGACAAGGACAACTCAAGAAGAGAACTCTAACCAGACAGGCAGACACTACCCTGCCTCAGGTCCCCAGCCCTTAGAGAGGACGCTCTGTAGTGCCCATGAGAACTCTACTTTGGACAGCATTCAGCCCTACTGTAAACTGTCTCTGACTGTGCAGGATGGATTCATTATTTCTAAATTGTGTAAAATGTACAATTAGAGAGCCCTACAGATACGGGTTTAGGCAGATCCCTGAAATTGATGGAGTCTACCTACATCGTTGGGCCTGCATGCTGGCACTGTCATTCAAAAAAATCAGAGAAACATAACTGTTTATAGAGTATTTTAAATTATGTATGTGCTGCATTTGATAAACACACATAGAGATAGGAGGTATGCTGGACATAAATACAAATAGTTCTGCCACTCCACACGTCATTGCCCCTGTCTTACAATGTCACCTAATAAACACTAGATGTTTACATAATTCATTTCTGTCTGCATTAAGTCAGCTGCTCAGTGGTTTCAAGCAATGGCACTTAGAAAATTCAGTATGTCACCAGCTATAGCAAAAGTCTCCAAGAGCACAGCACCAACTCAGTTAAATTTTGCCTTAGGAAAACCAATATTTCAATAAGTCACCAGGAAAACACTCACTCCAAACTAGAAATAGCTTATAATTCTAGGCTTTGGAAAATTTAGGATATGGGTTTCTGATGGCATCTGATCTATTTAGATACTTTGTTTATTTGCAATGACGCAAGTTTTATGGTAACACACTCAAGGACCAGACTAAGACTTCTCATCCCTCTATTCCCCATCAGTTGAATGCTAACAAGGTTCAGCTAGTGGCTGAGCGACTCTTGCTCTCTGCTTGAAGATGAGAATCCAACCATCCAAATGATCCATAGCCCATGATCCTATCCAATCATGTGGTATCTGGAGTCAGATAACACAGAGAACTGTAGGACTTCCGAGCTGATTTCTCAAAGAACAAGGGTCAATTCTTGGCAGCCATGGCTATCATCTCTCCCATTGTCTTCCTCAAAGCAGAAACTGATCTACCAGTGATTCTAGCCCTACTCTCATTCCTCACAACGAAATGGCACACATTTTTTTCCCTTTCCCCTTTCCCTTTCTCCTTCTAGCTTTATGCTAAAGGTAGCCAATATTTTTTTTAAACAACAACAAAAATAACTTTAGACAGGGAATTAGCAGTGCTCTTTCTCTGTTAAGGACAAAGTTCTGAGAAGAGATGAACTTTGTCACGGGACCGGGATTAAGTAACCAAATTATGGAAAGAGCCTAAATGTCCATCAACTGAGGAATGCATCAAGAAGATATGGTTTATATATACAATGGAATACTACACGGCAGTGAGAAAGAATGAAATTTGGCCATTTGCAGCAACGTAGATGGAACTGGAAGGTATTGTGTTGTGTGAGATAAGTCAGTCAGAGAAGGACAGTTATCATATGTTTTCACTCATATGTGGATCTTGAGAAGCTTAACAGAAGACCACCAGGGAAATGGAAGTAGAAAAAAATAGTAACAGAGAGAGAGGGAGAGAGGCAAACCATAAGAGACCCTTAAATACAGAGAACAAACTGAGGGTAGATGGGGGGATGTAGGAGAAGGAAAATGGGTGATGGGTATTGAGGAAGGCTCTCTTTGGGATGAGAACTGGGTGCAGTATATAAGTGATGAATCGTGTGAATATACACCAAAAAACCAAGAGCATACTTTACACACTGGATGCTAGCCAATTTGATAATAAATTATATTTTTTGAAAAAGGATAATAGATCTGGGTTTTGCTTTCTATGGGAAGAAAGTCTTATCTGACATCATCTGACAGGATGATGTCAGAGGCCTCAGTTCTAACACAGAATTTTCCCTCAACCATTCCATCATATTCCACTTACTCATGTATTAATTAATTTCTATTTTTGGGGCAGGCAGGGGACCAAGCATGGGAGATATTCTGGGAAGCCACACTGAATCAGACCTGGACATTCAGAGTGAAATGAAAATAGATCTTGGTCTTTATCTAGCTTGCTTATATCATAACGATAGCAAATTAAACATGCAACAGCCGACGAACATATCAGGAGCAGGTGAAGTATTTCGCCCAAGGAAACTGGAAAACAGGATCCACTGTCTCAAGTTGGCCATACTTTTGATCAATATGTTGTTTAACAATTGTTTTTGATAAATTTTCTTTTCTTATATAGCTTTCAGTTCTTTACTTCGACACACAGACAACTCTTGAGCTGATGCCGGTCTCAAACTACTTTGACTTGTATCCTCATCACAAGTTTTTACCTAAACTTGTTTTTTTTCTGAAGTTTACAAGAGTATACATCAGATACCATCATGGTCTCAACTTATTTCTTTAAAGTTTAATGACTGATCTTTTGTATTCAACATTCCTATGCTTAGTCATAACACCAAATATTTAAAGAATTGGCTCCACAAAAGAAAATTAAAAAAACACAGTAATTTTAAATACATAGAATGTGTCTGTTAATTTCATAGTTACTTTGTAGTCATATGTCATTGAATGTATAAAATATTTTTGCAAAAAAATTTTTTCTTTTCATAGGTTAGAAAATGAGGTTACATAGTCTTAGTAATAGGCATGTAAAATCCAATAATCAGATTTGGTCCCAAGTTTATCTGACTCAAAGTTTCAAAACCTCCCTGTCTTCCTAGAAAAATCAATGTTACCCTTTATAACTACGTACAGAAAAATTAAATGTTTTATTTTGCTTTTCAATTCTAGAAAAATGTGTTCTCTTTGATGTATACTTTTGGTCAAACATTTAATTTTTTCCTTTACTTTAAACGGTGATAAAGTGTTGTCATGCCTGAAAGAGGTACTGAAATGCCCCCAGTTTCTTATTTCTAGGAATCTTCAGATCCAAACAGAAGTATCCTGCTTTTCCTGAAGGAAGCTAAGGATTTGGCGGCCACAGAAGAAACACGCAGACCTTTCCTGTGCCATCTCCCAGTGATTCCATTATATTCAACAATCACTTGTAGGTTTGAACCATTTAAAAGTGAGCAGTAAAACTAAAATTAGGGCAGAAAAACTCATGCTATTTGTCTAACTTCAAAACACCCAGAACACAAAAATCACTGCCTGCATACAGGATTGGCCAAATAATGGGATCCAGTGCAAAATGGAAATGCAAACCTTTGGTTTGAAAGTCATTAGGAATGTCAAGACAGGAAGAGCACAGCCTTGTGCAGTGTTCAGGGATCTCTGAGCATGGGGTCTGGGTGACTGTGGGTCGACAGCCTTGAGGAAGACCTTGCCCACGCTCAGAGAGACACCACCGCCCCTGGATTAGAGATCCACGACTGAGTTCCAGCTACAGCATGACCGCCACCATGCTCAATGACACCGTCAGTTCACTGCTCCTCTGTGAGCCTCAGTTTCCTCATCCACAGTCTGAGAATAGAAACACGTCCCTCTTAAAGTTAGCTTAGGACTAAGATAAGGTAATGATGCAATGTTTGTTTATCAACACTGATGTCACACTTACTATAATTTTTGCCCTTCATACATTTTGTATATTTTCCCATAATTTTAACACTAACCAGAGGGAAAAGCCAAAAGACAAAGAACTAGTGTATTTTTCTCCTTTTTACTCACTGTAGGGCTTACACAGTAGACAACAATAAGTGGGCATGACAGAATATTTGCTGACTTTTCATATGGCTTTTAGAATCTATTTGGTATCTCTATTTTTATAAAAATAAATATAGATCTGCAAGTTGAAATGCTACTCTAGCAATCAATTGTTGTTACTCCATTGCTGACCTTTATAAAGTTGGATTTTCTCTCCTACCCTCAACATGCCTTGGGCTGTCATTGCCAACTATTTTCTACCAATAAATACAGTTATTTGAGAAGGAAGATCAGCAGACATACACAAAGTCTCTGAGCACAAACCAACTCCATTTCCTTCAAACAAAGGTTTTATTGACAAGTAACAGCTTCCACAGACATCAGCATTCTAATTGGGAAAAGGCAGTCCTTGTTTTTTGATTTTTGCTTTTTGTTGTTCTAATCATACTCTGAGAAATGCCAAAGATTCATGAAGTTCCCCTAGAGACAGCCTACACACTAAGAAGATAGCAATGGAGGTCAAGGTGGCAGATTTTAGAGTTCCCCCTTCCAGGCTTCAATGCAGTGTACATGGTGCCAAGTACCACCCTGAAATGTGAGCTGGGATCTTCGAGTCATTCAGTTGCTCCATGTACTACGTACTTAGTACACCAGGAAGATATGCAGATTAGTCTGCTAGAGCTGCCATAGCAAAGCCAATGGACTGTTGGGCTTACACAATAGAATAGGTTGTGTCGTCTGAAGGCTGGAAGTCAGAGACCAAGGTGTCGGCAGGGCTGGGCTCTTCTGAAGATTGGGGAGACACTGTTCCAGGCCCCTCTCCTGGCTTGTGAATGACCGTCCTCTCCCAGAATCTCCACATTGTCTTTCCCTACTGCGCTTCTTCCTCCACATTTCTTCTTCCTTGAAGGGCGCTAGTCATATTGAAATTGGGCCAACCTAATAACATCATTTTTTACATGGTCATGTGCGAAGATCCTATCCCCAGGTAAGATCACTTTCTATGGTACTAGGGATGAGAATTTCAATTTGTGAGTTTGGGGATGCAACCCAACCAGTAGAATCTCCAAAACTGGAAGGAGCCAACATTGGCTTTAAAATGTCAAAAATCTAGTCCTGGAGTAGAAGAGGGTATGGGAGAGAAGGACCTTGGGACACAGGGTAAAAAGTGAAATAAAAGTTATGGTGGGGAGAACCAGAAGTCATTGCAAAGCTGATATTTAAGACTGACAGAATCCACAGTCTGTAGGGTCTGTAGGTCTGTAGGGTCCAAGAAGACTACCTCCATGAATGAGCAGAGCCCCATGGACCTGGCACAGGGTTATGTCAATGAATCTTCAGGAGTTACTTGGACTAACCTTCAATGCATCTTGGCTCAGGGGCTGTCAAGAGCATTCCAAAAAGACATGTATTTATCCCTTGCTCTTTGTTTCTTCCTCTGTAAACTGAAACAGCTTCTCCCAAGATGCTGTGATCTCAAATATTCACTGTGTCACATGCAGGAAACAATGCTATATGTCACTTTGGCAACCAGCTTTCTCTTCCACTTTCAAGTTATATCTGAGTGGAACAATCTTCCTCTAAACCCAATCTCTCTCTCTGATGTCAGTCTCAGGAAGGAGGGCCGCAGGTGGAGAAGCATATCTATATTAAGGGAAGTGTTTAATGAATAGACTTAAGGATTCTGGGAAGATGTGAAGAGAATGGCAGATGGCAGGATGGAGAAGTAACATCTAAAAATAAAACAAGGCAGGGAAGGGAGAGGGAGAGAGAGCAGGCCAGAAAAAAAAAAAAAAAACAATGAAAGAAACATTCAGTAGAGAAAAACCTTTTCCAAGAGAGGTAAAAAACTCTTAACCAAACTCCATCCAGTTTCTGCTGAGCTCTCTTCTCCATGAGGCTTCAACCTTGGCTTGCAAAGACCTGAGCAAACAGGAACACAGCTTCTAACAGCTCGAGGCCACATCCCTAGGGCCACCCCAGAGTCCTTTAAAGCACCTGAGAAAACTCAAGTGGCCAGGAGAATACAATCTGTGTTGTGGCAGACATCTTAAGACAGGGCCGTGTCTCCCCATCTCTGCGGAGGACGGGAGCCTGACTTCAATGAGCCCCGGTTAGCACACCGAAAACACCCCCTTCCCACTTTTAGTAATTTTCCCTTTCCCTGACTCCACTGAGCTCCCACTCACTTCACTCCATCTTCTCCATTCTCCCTCTCTTCTCCCTTTAAAATGCCCAGTCACCTCTGCACAAATGGAAGCTCCATTCAGGTCACCATGGACTCCTTCCCTTTTGCATGAGTGTGCCACTGATTAAAGTCTGTCCCATCCACGTTAACTAGTGTCTAGCTTTGTGTGTGTCTTTGGCAGTAGCCATGGAAAAACATGTTTTTGATGGAGACCCTCAGCCTCACAGCATCCAGATCCAGCCTCTGTCTCTGTTCGGCACCCAGCAGTGGGAACTCCAGACTTCTCTTGGCTGTGACAACAAAGAAGTCTTGACCTTTCATTCCAGTAACTCGGGCATTGGTTCTTCTGTGGTCAGCACCTCAAGACTTGAATTATGTTGAAAAATTGTCACTGAGTGGAAGATAAGCCTTAAAATTTTCGACGGTTTCATTTTTCAATATTGAAATCTAATTGTTCATTTTAGTTAAATAAAGTGAGACTGATTCAGGGCCATGTTTATATCATGCTTACATTGATTTAATCAAAGTCAATTGCATACATTGAAAAAGCATAATACATTTGGAGAGAAGATATAGAAATATTCTTCTAGTTTCCCATGCCTATGAGAGACATGTGTTCAACCTGAAGACATCAGCATCACATTATTATGACACAGCCCGACCTCTGGGAGATCTTGTGTGCCACAAGCAGGAGCTGCTGCCTTGCAGGTGGGAGGTCATGGCCACCATGGTTAGCTTCACAAGAAGATTCACACTGGCTAGGTGACTGACAGCCACAGAATACCAGTCTCTAGGTCCTGATGAGAACCCAAAGTCTCACAATGCAAATCTTCTATTTCTCTTAAAGACATTACTTTAAAATAGTGTATTGTCAAAAAATGTATATGTAGGATAGTCACACCTAGAAACTAGGTAGTCAGATCAGAGAAATATCCCACCCAAGCTTGACGGTCAAAGAGATGGAACCCAGGGACAGGTCTACAATCTTTCATGGATGGATACATTGGACCAACCCTGGAATATCACAGAATGCTAGATGTTTCACATTCCCACCTCCTTAAGGAGAAAGAGTTCCAAAGCAGTAGCCTCTCAGAACCTGTTCCAACGACCTCACCTCTCTGAACCTTGTTTTTCATGCTTGTGATATTACCAAAGTAGCAGGATATCTTTGCATCAGTGCATTTGTTTTTTATTAATTTCATGTGTGCTTAATCTGATCGTTCATGCACACTCCACCCTCTTTCCTAGCAGGAAGTATCTAAAAGTAACCATCAGAGGCAATACACTATCATCATTCGCCTCTGATGTATAAAGATGAGGCAGTGAAAACACATTGGACCCACAGAGGCACCATCTCAATGGCCTTGCTGACCATGAATGGTCTCCATCTAACCTCAGTGTACTCTGCTACCCAACCCACAATCCATCCTGCTACTTCCAGGATCTCCTTTTAACATGAGGCTTTCAGCATCGCCACTCCTAGATAATCAAGCCAGGGCTATGATCCAGAACTATCCTCTGGAATTCCTCGGCCACTGCAAAAACTAAGTGTCCAGAAAAAAAGGAAAGAGAAACAAGACTATGATACCACAATTTAATAGAATTCTAGCATTGTGAAGGATCTGAGAAGTCACCTATTTTGTTGTCCTCTGATCCTATCTGAGGCTAGAACCATCACACAACAATGCCCTTAATGGGCCACCTGCTTCTGTTGCAATGAGATGTCCAAGGAGATGACAGCCCTAATCCTAAAGAAAATAGATGTGGTCAAGAGTTGATTACTTCCTGATAATACTTTTCATATTGTCTTCAGAAAACAGCATCCTGCATCCCGATGGCTCTCTGTCTGAGAGAAAGAGGCTTACCTTTTGGTGCCTTGAGGCATCTCAAAATTAAATGTGAACTAAGCTGACTTGGGTGCAGAATACTGTAGCTCCATGGGGTTAGTGCACTGACTGGCTCAACAGAGAGCCAGGGTGAAGGTTAGAGGCACGCCGAAGCTGAAGATTTAATTAAATGTTGAGTGTTCCTGAAGCAGACCCCAGCCTAGGTGGCTCCAGTGGTCATTTGAAGCCTGCTGCTTCCCTGTGCACCCCAACAGGGGTATTCAATCTGGCCCTGACTCAAATATTATTGACGTGGAGCTAAGCTTTGGTGTGTTTTGGACCAGAGTTATGTGTCCCATCAGTTCCTAATCACATGACTGTGAGACTACTCCATCAAATTTAGTTTTTGTAGTGGGAAGGATGACCATGGAGGTTTCATAGTGGAAACAATGGGTTATGTAGCTGATGAGCATCCTGGCTGCTAATGCCTCAGTTCATCTGTGCTCATATTAGTCTCCGCTCCCTCTGCCTTCTAGGTGAATCCACTCTCCATCTACTACCTTCCACCTTTCTCTCTCTCTCCTGTCACACAGTTGTTTCTAATGCATTATCCTGGAAGACTGCAGACAAATGTCCAACTTATAAGGAAAACCATGGAATTCTTTTCATTTATACTACTTTGCATTTGGAGAATGATATACAAGTGTGGAATCTGCAGGTTCCCCCCAGCTTTTCCAGTCATTTTTTCCCCATGTCAATCACTATCTTCCAGGGTCTGGTTGGCAATCCTGACCTCCTAAGGGACTACACTTGAGCACAGGGACATGACCTTGCAGGTCACGCTGTGTCCATCAGCATCCTGACTATAGACCTGCACAGGAGCCACTCCATCAGCTGCCCTGGCCATCCCCTTCCTGATAGTTCCATCTGAAGAGTTCTATAACTCTTCTTTTGGAAGATAATAATAATAATAATAATAATACTGTCATTCATTCTACAAATATTTTTATATACTTCCTAAATTTTCTGATTTTTGCCTATAATTTTCCATTTCCTTTTAGTTCATCTGCGGAAATGGATTTGTCTTGATCCTGGTGCTGGCTCACCTCACCATCTTGCACTGCCGAACTAGCCCTGGCAGCTCCCCTCTGCAGGATGCTGTGGGGGTGACCTGGTGCACGCCAAGTGACACCCATAGGCCGACCCAGGCAATGGGTCTAATATTTCCCCTTTCCAAGGCAACGTTGACATCAATGTTAAAATTAAGAATCGAGTACACAAATAGATAGGCAATGTTTTGTTTCTCTCTTTTTCCTTGTACCCTTTTTGTAGCAATCCTCCACCGTCCCAGCCCCGGGTGCTCCGGAACGTTCCCTGTCACAAACAAAGCGACAATTCAGTCTCAGTCCTGCTTCCATTTCTGGCCTCAAACTCAAGTCATGCACCATATTAACTGCAAACAGCAGGGTCTTAATCATTCTTAGGTGCCAAATAGCCCAGCAAATTGCAGACCGCCCTGGCTCCGGGTGCTACTACAGGAGACAAACGCCTCAGTTTACGTGGAAAATATGACCATATAACATAATTGGGAGGATTTAAATTTTTTTCATGAATATATAATTTCAACAATGAGTATGATGGGTGTTGCTTGAGAATTCTTCAGGAAAAAAAATGAACCACACATTTACCAAAATTGTTAGAAGCCGATCCCCGATTAGTGACAGTTGCTTTTATTAGCACAAAAATAGAGCAAAATAATCAAGGTGTTCATTTGTTTTCCCTCATTTAGTACCCATATGCTATTTCCATTAGCGCCTAAAGTTACCTAGCATTTGATTCCGCACTGTGGGGCGAGGCACCCACACCGGCAGGCGCAGCCCATGGCGGGGCATATGGGAGGTTCGCTCCTTTCCTCTGAGCAGATGGAGACTAAACATGTCATAGAAATAATGTGTTTTGTCTCTGGAGGGAGGATGCCGGCTGCTCCATTCGAACATGACATTGCTCGCCAAGCCTTCTGCTCAGGTTAGAACTTGTACACTTTGGGTTTCCACTGACTTTTCTTCTTTTGAAAAGAGTTTCCACAATAGACATCCGGAGGGGCGCTTGGGTGACTCAGGCGGCTGAGTGCCTGACTTGGGCTCAGGCCGTGATCTCATGGTTTGTGGGTCCGAGCCCCGCATCGGGCTCTGTGCTGACAGCTGGGAGCCTGGAGCCTGCTTCAGATTCTGTGTCTCCCTCTCTCTCTCTCTCTGCCCCTCCCCTGTTCATGCTCTGTCTTTCTCTATCTCTCAAAAACCGAATAAACATAAAAAAAATTTTTTTAGAGATCCAGAAACACAAAACACTCACTTCACAAAGTTCCAAAAGTCTAAAGCCCTTGAATGAACTCAGAACATTCCACAGAGTGCATTCTTGACCCACGGTGCGCCTGTTTCATCTTTCCACCTCCGGGGATGCATGGGGGAGGGGGATTAGGCCGTCCCCCCTCTAGAGGTGCAGAAGCAGAGTGTGGTGTTCGACTCACCCCTCTTAGTCCCTTCTGGCAGCCGTCACAAAGCAGCACAGACTGGGTGGGTAATGAACAGCAGACAGTTACTTCTCAAGGTTCTGGAGGCTGGAAATCCAAGTGCATGACAGCAGCAGAGCGAGGGGCTGGTGGAAGCCCGCTGCCACGTTCTCAGAGGAGCCTCACGTGGCAGAAGGCGTGCGGGGTGTGGAGTGTCCTTAACCAGGCTCTGCTCCCACCATGAGTCCTGCTGTCAGGTCTGGTTCACCTCCCAAAGGCCCACCCTCCTGACACTCTCACCTTGGGGATTAGGATTCTAACATATGAACTTGGGGGAGAGGAACAAAGATTTAGGCCACGGCCCAAGGCCATGTAGCTGTTCTTACCAGAAAACTTAGATTTCATGGCTTTTCTCATACTGTGATCTGATATAGCGAACCATCAGGTTTAGGTCAGAATGAACGCCTACCCCCGGAGGCCAACCTGCCAAGTTTGGATCTCTTGGTGCAGAATGAGTATATGTGGACCAGGACCAGCGGCTCCGGGCTCCCTTCTGCTTGAAGCCAATGCACTTGCTCTAAGGGCCCATGGTTTGGGTTGTAACAGACGTATACACATCAGGCATAATGTTTCCAATGGCCTAATATTTAATTATATTTTTAATGCTTATTTATTTTTGAGAGAGAGAGAGACAGAGTGTGAGCAGGGGAGGGGCAGAGAGAGAGGAGGAAACAGAATCCAAAGCAGGCTCCGGGCTCTGAGCTGTCAGCACAGAGCCCAACGCGGGGCTCGAACCCATGAATTGTGAAATCATGACCTGAGCCAAAGTGGGACACCGAACCCAGTGAGTCAGCCAGGCATCCCTAAGTGGCCTAACATTTAGACGTCACAGGTTATAATGTAATTTCCATTATTAATAAAGTCACAATGATGCATGACCCGATTCAAAGTGGAAATCACTCATGCAACTTTAAATGATGTCACAGGGGTAGACCACAGTCCCTCTGGTGCACAACTGTTCCTGGGGCAGCAGTGACAGACAAAGCGAAGCAAAGGGAGTGGTTTAAACAACAGGAATCATCTCACACTTCCGGAGGCTCCTTTCTCCTTGGCCTGCAGACAGCTGCCTTCTCCACCAGGAGACGCGTGGTCTTCACATCGTTTTCTCTCCCTCTGACCATCTCTGTGTCCACATTTCTCTGTTTCATAACAACACCAGTCAGATTGGGGTGGGACTCACCCTCATGCCATCCTTTCAATTTGAGTCCCTCTGTAAAGACCCTGTCTCCAAATAAAGTCACAGCCTTAGACACTGGGGGCCTTGGCAGAAGGCTTACACTTAACTCTGTTTCTTCAATTCTGTTATGCCAACAGTTCCATGAGGGTTATTCTGAGTGGACTAAAGAACCATTTTATGAAATACATGGGGCACGTGGGTGGCTCAGTCGGTTAAGCATCCGACTTCAACTCAGGTCATGATCCCCTGGTTCATGGGTTCGAGCCCTGCATCAGGTTCTGTGCTGACAACTCAGAGCCTGGAGCCTGCTTCAGATTCTGTGTCTCCCTCTCTCTCTGCCTCTCCCTTGTTTGCACTCTGTCTCTCTCTGTCTCAAAAATAAATAAACATTAAAAAAAATTTTACAGTTTATTTTTGAGATAGAGTAAGACAGAGCGTGAGTTGGGGAGGGGCAGACTTAACAAAATCTCCCAGAGAAGCTACATGGCACAGAGATGGGAGTGGGGTCCAGACCCAGGTTCATACTCCGTCCGAGGCACACTACACCGTGGACTGACTCTGGGCACATTTCTTACCATTTGTGGAATGCGGTTTTCTCATCTGTAAAGTGAGGTCTTGGTGATAATTATGGGAGCCGACCTGCCAATGCCAGGTACAAAGTACACGCATGACGAGAAGTGATCCCCAGCCCCGGGGCTCAGCCAAGGGAGTCATCGCAACCACCTCCGCTGTGTCCGGCAGCTGCTTTAGACGCGTTATCTTAGACAATCCTTGCAGTCATCCAGCAAGATATACATTATTACATTTCTTATATGGGGAAATTCCGTCTCAAAGAGATAATACATAGTCGCTTATTGTCACAGATGCAGCTGGAAAAGGAGCCCTGGGTTACATGGCATTCACCAAAACGCTTCCCCGACTCAAAGCCAATTAAGCCAATTTTGTTTGTTGGTTGGTTTGTCTGCAAAAGTTCTGTTTCTCCCCCAGATCACGGTTTTCCAAGGACCAGTGGAGTCCTTCCACAGTACGGATTTAAGAGATTGCTCTTCATTACAAAAGGTTATGTAGGCAAAGTACATTACCAGGCATTTTAAGATAAGTACACTTTTTATTTAAGTTTACTTATTTATTTGGAGAGAGAAAGAGAGAGCACAAACATGGTAGGGGCAAACAGAGGGAGAAGAGAGAATTCCAAGCGGGTTCTATGTTGTCGGCTCAGAACCCCACGTGGGGCTCAAACTCACAAACCACAAGATCATGATCTGAGCCAAAGTCAGACAGACGCTTAACCTCCTGAGCCACCCAAGTGTCCCCCTATGCTAGCCTTTTCACATACTGTGCCTTGTTTTAATCTGCTCAGTGATCGGGGAGGTACGGTTTCTTATTTTCACTTTCTATTAGGTTGTAAAATGAAATAAAATAGCTTGGAGAGGTTATTTCATGATGCAAGAGCTGAACAAAGACACACACAAATCCTTAACTTCCTCCAAGGGGGGTGTGCTGCTGCCTTTAAAGTGGCCAGACGCCCGCCACTCACCTGAATGCGTAGGACTTCAGCAGCGGGTCGGAATGTTATAGAAAAATATAAAAAGAAGATGTCGAAAGATATTTTAATATGCCAAGACTTGCGGGCCCAGGAAGTCTCCAAATACTGAATTCTGAACAGTCTTCCTGCTTTTTTGGAAGATGACACAGAGCCCAGAAAGAAGCATTGTTTCCTGGTTTTAACTGGCCCTAGGAATACAACACTCATACAGTCAACGGTGGCTGCGACAGATGGAAAATGAGACTATAATGAAGCCTCCTCATTATTCCTTGTCAGTGCTGAGTTCCATTAGGAAAATTAATATATTGACTATTTCTCTTGAGATGAATCCCAAGAAAATGATCCATGCAGAGGGAGGTCTCTGAACGTCGAATATTTATGATGTATTCAGTGGTAGCTTTGGCATTGTCTGTGTCCAGGAATCCCACCATCGTGGTCACCTTGGCTACACAGTCCTAATAAACGGGGGGCTGCCCCGAACTCTCCTCGTCAGAGCACCCCTAACAAGCAGGGGCAGAGTTTGTCCACAAGAGAATACTTTATAGTTGTTTAACTGCCACCAAAACCTCATTCATCATTTTAATAAACTTTCCAAGGGAGAGGGAGGATTTCCCCAGATCCTCTTTATCTTTGGTGCAGAAGCATAATGGGCAATCAAGTGTGGATCAGCCTAGACCCAAGTGAATTCCTCTTAATCCCCATGTGAATATTTCATTTTTATTAATAATCACACAAAAACCACCAAGCATTTTTCTCCTTAATGATATGTTTGTTTGGGGGAGAAAAGACCGACCAAAAAAAAAATTAAAACCCAAAATTCAGTTCAAACAAACAGAGGAGATGATGAAAAAACAAACATGGCCACATACAAACATTTTGGAAAATGTAGTCTAACAAGAATGCGAAAGAGGGAGAAAGGCTTGGGTCCTTCCTGAGCGTCGGCAGTGGGTCAGGCACCTTGCCCTCACGACTCTGGACCACAGGGTCATGGGGTGCGCATTCGAATCCTAGCTAAGATAAAGAGATTCAGACTCATCGCCCTATGGACTCTATGTGTCGCCTTTGGACACAGGTGTAACACTTCATTCTTGGCTCGTCCCATGCTGCCTTGCTACCTTTTCAAGGAATGATTTTAAAAATATGGTTTCATTTCACAGTTACGATAAATTTTTTCACCCTGTCCCACCTTCCCGCCCCCTTCATCCTGCTTCAAATGAATCATATCTGTTTTCCCGTGAACCCGTAAATGTTAGACTTCCTGGGTTTCATACTAATATCTAGATCCATGAGAATTGTTAAGTGTTTCAGAAAAATAGGCTGAAAAATGCAAAGCACGGTTCCTGGAAACTCAGAGCTAGTCCTAGGAAGGAGCCCGGGCAGAAAGTGTCTGGTACCCAAAGTGGACCTCCTTGAATGGGAGCGTGGGTGTTGTGGGAGGCAAAGTGCCCCCAGCCTCCGTCGCTCATGGTGACCCTGAAACTAGCGGTCCATTCTGGTCTCTCACTGCCAGGACTGCTCTTGGATGAGCCCCTGGAGGTGGATGTCCTCCATCTCTGGTCACACAGATATGAACAGAGAGTAATCGCTGTATTTAGGAAACTGAGAGTCAGTGCTCAGGAACGGGGGTGGGGGGGGTGGGATCAGGCTGAGGAGAAATGAGCATCAGAGAAGACACAGTGGAGCAGAGAGGCACGGAGGAAATGAGCATCTGGCCTGCCCAGGAGATGCCGGGGCCATGCTGTGTCGGCTGGGGCTCACTGCGGAGCTAACACAGTGCCCGGCTCCTAGGAGGTCCCCAAAAGAGATGCTGGCTGGAAGTGGTCCAGACAGTGAGACCAGGAAGCCAAGCAGACAGATAACAGTGAAAAGAGCAAAATGGTGGACCCAGTCAGTACTGTAGATGGCTAGGCCTTTCCCCTAAAATTCCCCATGCTGGACACTGACTCCTGCACCCTCTCCACCCTGGGAGCCTGGGTCCTGCCCATAAAGCGCTCTCCACACCTCAGGGGTCCGCCAGGTCTGCATTTTCTTTGTAAATGAGATTCGCAAACTATTTCAACCCTATCATGATACCAGCACCTTCGCATGTGACAAATGAGGCCAGTGCCACTCTAGGACAATGAAATCCTGCGTGCTGTGGCATCCCCCCCATTTCCCAGACCCCAAATAAGAGAAGATCGGTGCTTTGCCTGTGAGCCGCTCAGAGCAGATGGCTCCCTGCCACCAACGTCATCGCCAGGCATCACAGAAGCAGGTCCTCTACCCTCCGGCGGCCTCGGGGCCTCCATGGAGCTCTGCGTGCTTGTCCTTGGCATCGATGTGCCTCTTTTCATACATGATAAGTTCGCTGTGTCTTTGGCCCCTGCCATTGACAGCCGCATTTCATGGGGCTAGAAAAATAAATTGACCAAAGGAAGAGGCACATATCCCTTGCTGGCAATGAATCTTGCGAAACCAAGAGAAGAAGAAAAAAAATGACCCCATTGTCCTGCCAACCAAGAAAAAAATTGCCAGTTTCTAAGCAACATTTGTTATCATTTAATTAATAAACATTTCTCATTGAATTTACAATCCTTTCCCAGTTATTCTTCGCAACAACACTCTGATGTAAGTCACCATTATCGCTTGCACTCCGCAGCGAGGAAGTTAATTCCTTCCCGGCCTCATCCTAACAAAGGCACACAAAGCGTCTTCTCTAGGGCCTGCCATTCTGTTCCCCGATGCTGCTTAGAACTCAACTCGGCAATTGGGACCGAGTCTTAGCTGAATGACAAAGATTCAAAGACAAAAGGAGGCCAAGGTCATCCTGAGAAGTGTCCCTCGCTGCTTTATGAGGGGGCCCAACGTGTACACACAAGGGGGAGAAGGGGACCAAGGCGGGGTTCAGAAAGGCTGCCTGAGACAAAACCTCGTCATGGGTCCTGCGGTCAATTGTGTGCCTAGAGATGCGGCCTTCATTTCCAGCACCTGGAATTCAGTGGCACAAAAGGAAAGACACAATCAGATGACAGGACACCCTGCAAGCAGGAATATACTTCCGGAGGAGACCTCTCCCTCCACAGGACCGAGCTAATTCTGGGTTTGGACTTATTTAGTAGTTAGCCTTTGGTCACCACTATTTGAATGACGCTCTGAATGCATATCACAATGTAACGCACTGCGGTGTTTAAGTATGCGTTAGCACATTTTAAATATACACACGTGTCCGTCGTAAAAGGCTGTGAGAAAGTCATGTAGTGAAAAATGGAAATAAGATACACAGAGAAAAGGAATCTGTGCAAATGTACCAGAAAGTCTTTTCCGAACAGACTTGCGTAGGCAGTTGAAAGTGATGCGCTTCTGATAAGGCAGCTCCCTTTTCTGTTTATTCTTCGGTCTAAGTCGATGATCTGCTCACCAGACTAATTCTCTACTTAAATCATGCCTGGGATGTCCGGGTCGAAACGGCAAAGGTTGACACAGGGCCTTAGCAAAATCTGTAAAACCCACGCCTCACGGGTCTGTAACCCAAGATGAACTCAAAACAGAAACAGGCCACCAAAAGGTGAAACACAAGAAGGTGTTTTAAAACATTCAAAGAAGGGTTCTTTCTCTTTTTCTTCAATTTTCCTGGTTTGTTTTGGTGATTTATCCCTTTTTTTCTCCAGCCAGGCGGATTTAGTGTTTATAGGGGAGACCAGTTTAATGTTCATAAAAAGTGCTGAGTAGACTTGCAGACAGTAAAGCTCTCTGCTGCAGCGGGAAGATCGCCCGGCATTGCCAGAGCAGGAACCTGCTCCCTGGTCTTTGGTCTTTGTTGTGCTTGACCGAGCCATGAAGGGCCTTCTTCTGCGAAGACTGTCTCACTTCTCGTTCTGGAGAGGTGTACTGCACTTTCTCTGGTCTTCGCTCATCCGTAGCTCCGCTGAGGTGGAGCTGGAAGTCAAAGTCAGGTATATGCAGACACCTGAACCACCATCACCACTCTGACCAAGAACTAAGCTTGATATTGAGCTACCAGATCGAAGCTATATCATTGGGCCCTAATATTAATTCTACTACCGATTTATTACAACTCACCAGGATCCTGTTGTGCTAAGAACTCAGTGTCAAGCCGTTCTACGAAAAGTAGAATGGCGTTGGTGTTCAATAGATGTTTCAGGATGGTTAAACCAGTGAGTTCATGTCTCTAGTATGAACGCATTGACTGTGGGTACAATGTGAGGTAGACACTGAAGTGATACTCACATGATACACATTCTGACCTTGAATTGCTTACAGTTGAGTCTGGGAAGCTGACGCAGATGAAACAGAATAAACTCTGGGAATTAACAAAAGTGTAAGAAAATGTGGGGTACGTGGTAGGAAATCCATCGTGAATTGCAGCCAGAAGGACTGGGAGGAGGATGTCAGGTTTTATTTTGCTTTGTTTTGTTTGATTTTTAAAATGATTATTTATTTATTTTTGAGAGAGAGAGAGAGAGAGAGAGAGAGAGAGAGAGAGAGAGAATCCTAAGCAGGCTGCATGATGTTAGTGCTAAGCCTGACACAGAGCTCAATCTCACCAACCCTGAGATCATGATCTCAGGCAAAATTAAGAGTCAGATGCTCCACTGACCAGGCCACACAGGTGCTCCACAAAGGACAGGTTTTAATCCCAAGATGACATGGGAATCTGGAGGGCATGCTCTGAAAGAAATCGAATGAGCAAAGGAAGAAGGAAACACAGCCATGGATCCTTGACAATCTAGGGGCATTGCCAGAGCCAAACCCAGAGCTTTGCATACATAATCTTATTTACGAAACTAACTTTTAAAAAATTAACATCAGCTCTTTATCACATGAAAAGATGCTCAACCTCCCTCCCCATCAGGGAGATACAAATCAAAACCACAATGAGACACCACCTCACGCCTGTCAGAATGACTAAAATTAACAACTCCAGCAACAAGAGATGTTGGTGAGGACACAGAGAAAGGGGAACGCTTTTGCACAGCTGGTGGGAATGCAAACTGGTGCAGCCACTCTGGAAACTGTATGGAGGGTCCTCCAAAAATTAAAAATGAAACTACCCTACAACCCAGCAAGTGCACTGCTAGGTATCTTTCCAAAGGACACAGGAGTGCTGATTTAAAGGGGCACATGCACCCCAATGTTTATGGCAGCATTTGAACAATACCCAAGTTATAGGAAAAGCCCAAATGTCTATCAACTAATGAATGGATAAAGACAATGTGGTGTGTGTGTATATATATATATATATATATATATATATATATATATATATATATACTTATATGTATATATACACACACATATATATGGTTAGCAACAACGTGGATGGAACTAGAGTGTATTGTACTAAGCAAAATGTCAGTCAGAAAAAGATAAATATCATATGATTTCACTCATATGTGGAATTTAAGAAACAACAGATGAACATAAGGAAAGGGAAGGCAAAATAACATAAAAACAGAGAGGGAGACAAACCATATGAGACTCTTAAGTACAGAGAACAAACTGAGCGCTGCTGGAGGGGAGGAGGGTGGGGGATGGGCTACATGGGGGATGGGCATTGAGGAGGACACTTGTTGGGATGAGAACAGGGTGTTGTATGTAAGTGATGAAATCACTGGGTTCTACTCCTGAAACCAATACTACACTGTCTGGTAACTAACTTGGATTTAAATACAATTTAAAAGTTAAAAAAAAAGAAAAAAGATATTTTATTCTCTCTTTCTCATAGAAGGAAACTGTGGAAAGGTAAATGGTTCGTTAGAAGGCAAACTTCTGCCTTGCAGAAGCTTTTTATCTTGATGAAGTCCCAAGGGTTCACTTTTGCTTTAATTTCCCTTGTCTTTGAGGATGTGTCGAGTAGGAGATTGCTGCGTTGGAGATCTAGGAGGTTTTTTCCTACTTTTTCCTCGAGGGTTTTGAGGGTTTCCTGTCTCACATTCAGGTCCTTCAGCCATTTTGATTTTATTTTTGTGTATGGTGTAAGAGACTGGTCTAGTTTCATTCTTCTACATGTTGCTGTCCAGTTTTCCCAGCACCATCTGCTAAAGGAAACAATCAAGAAAACTAATAGGTAACCCACAGAATGGGAAAAGATAGTTGCAAATGACATATCAGATAAAGGGCTAATATCGAAAATGTACAAGGAACTCACCAAACTTCACAATCACAAAACAAATAACCCAGTGAAGAAATGGGCAGAAGATATGAACAGACACTTCTCCAAAGACGACATCCAGATGGCCTACAGGCACATAAAACGATGCTCAACATCACTCATCATCAGGGAAACACAAATCAAAACCACACTGAGATACCACCTCACGCCGGTCAGAGTGGCTAAAATGAACAAAGCAAGAGACTATAGATGTTGGAGAGGGTGTGGAGAGACGGGCACCCTCTTACACTGTTGGTGGCAGTGTAAACTGGTGCAGCCGCTCTGGAAAACAGTGTGGAGGTTCCTCAAAAAACTATCGATAAAACTACCTTATGACCCAGCAATAGCATTGCTGGCGATTTACCCAAGAGAGACAGAAATGCTGATGCATAGAAGCACATGTACCCCAATGTTCATAGCAGCAATGTCAACAATAGCCAAAACATGGAAAGAGCCTAAATGTCCATCACCTGAAGAATGGATCAAGAAGATGTGGTTTATATACACGATGGAGTACTACATGGCAATGAGAGGGAATGACATATGGCCTTTTGTAGGAAAGTGGATGGACCTTGAGGGTGTCATGCTGAGCGAAGTAAGCCAGGCAGAGAAGGACAGAAACCATATGTGTGCACTCATAGGTCTAGCAGGAAAACAGGAGAGACCTAATGGAGAACTAGGGGGAACGGAGGAGGGAGAGAGAGTTGGGGAGAGAGAGGGATGCAAAACCTGAGCGACTATTGAATGCTGAAAATGAACTGAGAGTTGAAGGGGAAGGGGGAGGGGGGAAAAGAGGTGGTGGTGATGGTGGAGGGCACTTAAGGGGAAGAGCACTGGGTGTTGTATGGAAAACAATTTGACAATAAAATATTATGAGAAAAAAAAAAAAGAAGGCAAACCTCAATCTCTCCCAAGCTGGAAACGCCCCTCAAGGGAGGGAGAAGCTCTCCTGTGGGTAGGTGCCTGGTGAGAAAGGATGGAAAGGGTATCCCTAACTTCCAGAAGTTTCTGGTACAAGGGATACACGCATGATGGATAACTGGATACACTTGTCAAACACACAGCGGTCCCAGCACTTACCACACCCGCGCTCTGGGACCGGAGGGCAGGAGGCTGGGAGAAGCCAGAAGACAGTCTGCCCCTCTTCACCGGGGCTAGTGGAGCGAGTGCCACTGCTCTTCTGGTTCTCCTAGCCTCACATGAGGAAATCTAATTGATCTGCATGGGTCCTTCCAGTTCTAGATCCTGAGTCTTAAAAAATTAACCCTGGGTTGGAAAGGAAAAAGCAGGGTGTGAAGGAAAAATGAGGCAGAAAATACCTTTCAAGGATAAACAGGGGGGAAGGAAAAGAATGTAAAACGCCAAGAAGTCAGAGTATGTGCAAAATCTTACCTCCTCTTCCGTTTCCCTTTGAAGCAAGTGTCCTCAGACTCTTCAGTATTATATATTTGGGCTGCTAATGATCAGGGTTCCCAGCGAGGCTAGAAGTGACCTTGACCAAAGACCACGTCTAGCCTGCTTACCTTTGTATTTATACAGCCTGAAACAAGTGCTTCCCGAAACAGATCAAGCCCTCAACAAATTGTCATCTGAATAGTGAAAGCAGTAATTATGGTATTTTCGATTAACTGCAAGTGGTCAGAAGACTAGCTATCTGCTTCTTCAGCTGTATGGGGACATTATTGGATAAACATCCGGTTCGTTCAGTGAGAAGAATTCTGGAGGAGAAGACAATGCAATATGTGTAGAGTGGTAGCAGACACAGATCAGAAAGCTAGGAAAATAACAACACCTTTTATCAGGCATTCAACAGATTCCATGAGAGGAAGGGTTTGCAATTTGGGGACAGGTTGCAGAATTCTGTCTACTCAAACCAATTAAAGTTGAAAAAAAATTGTGAATGAGTTAATAAGGTTACAATTTCTATTTTTAATGTCTATTTTATTTCTTTTTTTAAGAGAGAGAGGGAAGGAGAGAGCATGAACACAGGAGGGGCAGAAACAGGGGGAGAGAGAGAGAATCCCAAGCAGGCTCCTCACTGTCAGCGCAGAGCCCCACGGGGGGCTCGAACACACGAATCCCAAGATCATGACCCGAGTTGAAATCAAGAGTTGGACATTTAACCGACTGGGCAATATGGGCGCCCCAGTAGGTTACAATTTCTATCCAAGGATAACACTGGAAAGAAAGCGGGGGGGGGGGGGGGGGGG